>CAIGRP010035937.1:0-17617 GCA_903798385.1 Fraxinus cuspidata
TTCTGAAAACCATTTGTGATTGCTGCACAATTGGTTCATTTGATCGTTGTATCCTGGAAGTGATTGTCCATAGAGGTCGCAGCAGTTATCGACGGGCAATTTCGCTTTAGGACATCGTGCTGTCACGAGACTCGATCTGTCGATAAGTTTTATTTCTGCACTTTACTGTATTAAAACTAGATTAAATTTCTAACACTAGTGTCCGATGTCCATTTTGTATTGGTGATCGTGTTATCCAAGGTAAATTCTGCAAGAGCTTATGAAATATCTTCTTGACGAGTAGGCTTCTTGGGCACCCACCAGCAAATTTTTAAAATATGACCGATGGTTCCACAGTATTGACATTGTTCAATTGGCGGTGGAGGGCAGCGTTGTGGTGGAGTAGAATTTTGGTTTCTAGAATAGTTTCGACTAGAGTCCCTGGACTGTTGTGCTTGGAATCCACGACCACTGGATGTGAACTTAAGTGCGTTGCAGCGATATCCAGATGAGGGGCTGTGGAGAATGTTGTTGATGTTGGCCATAAAATGCCAACTGAGTGAGTTGTGAGATTGGTGCTTTTGTGTGATCGGAAAACCAATTGCACTGCTAGTCAAAGTTTTGAAGTTGTGAGGTTAGCTCTGAGTATGATGGTCTTGGGGGTTTTAGCATGGTGGTGGTGAAAGAAACCTTAACATACATCCGCAAGATGGTAGCTCGTTTGAGCAGATCAGTCTTGAAATTCGTGTGCTCAATATTTTTTTTTAAGTCTTAATCAAATCGAATTGTTCGTTGGAGTTTAACGGACTTTGATACCGTATTAAGATTTGAGGTTTTATCTTAAAAATGTCAACCTTATTAAGAGGAGTAGTCCAAATTCTTATAAATTAGTGAATATTTTTCATCTTTATTCGATGTGAGATTTTATCCCTTAACATTTTTCAATGAAGATGCCATATCCATTGTTAATGTCAGTCGACCATGGCTAAAGAGGGTCAGGTAACACGCGCACATAGCTCAATTGGGCCTTTTTGTTTGAATATTTAAGTACTATTCAAGTAAGCTTTGCTTGATTTGTACTCAAAGGTGCACTTCTGTTCTTTTTTTTTTCTTTCTTTTTTCTGGGTTTTAAATGGCTATATTTGTTGTACCTTATTGCTTTCACCAGAGTAAGCGACTCTTTTTGCTCTAAATTTTTAATATAAAATTGTTCTCAATTTGGCGGTTGAATTATTTTATTTATGGACAAATAAATGGAGATTTTTAAATATCAAATTCGCACCAAAAATCTATGTAAAAGAAGCAAAAAGAAAAATATTTAACACACACATATTTAATTATACAAATTACGTATTTGATAGAAACAATATTATGCAAGTGGCCAAAGAAGTGTTTTGGGATATAAAATTTATGCAATAGAGAGGCAACAAATGCCTACAAATTTTAAAAAGATCATTGCTACGAAAAAATTATTATGAACCCAGCTTTCCATGCACGCCGCGACGTCAAAAGATATAGTTAAAAATAATAATAATAACTTATCTTGATGTAGAATTCTTGACGTCTTCTTTGATATGCCAACTTTCCCTTCTCATCATGTACAAGGTTGAATTGGACTGGAAATAAAATCCAAGGTTAATACTTTTTTTTTTTTTTCAAAGAGGAATAAAATCCAAGGTTGAATTGGACTGGAAATTTGAACTGAATGAAAATTCTTAGTAGTCAAATACGAAATTACTTTAATTTGCATCATAAGGGTTGTACATGTTGAGAATTATAAATATTAATTCTATGTCATCAATAGCAATAAAATTGAGTAAAAAAAATAAAGACATAAAACAATATGAAAAATTTATAAAAGTTCATCTCAAAATGAAATTACGTTATTGTCGGTCACTATAATATTTCACTATGTTTAAAATAAGTTTACAACAAAAAATTCATACATCGTATTTTCTCTAACTTCGCTGTTTTTTTATGATTATTTCAAAACTCTAATGATGACTCCCTAAAAAGAAAACTAGAGAAAAATCGAATTTGGTACGAAGCTCCACCCCCGCACCCTCAGAAGGGAGGTTTTTTCCCTCTCTTCTAACCACATACAACCTTATTGCGAAAGTCGATTCGTATATAGACTCCACACAACGGTTATAATTTTGCTTCAAAACTTAACAATACATTGCTAAATAATTAGTAGAGCAAAACTTTATATGTAGGTTATTTATATTATCTATAACTATTTAGCACGTATCATAACATTGTGGCTTGTATAGGTACACAAATGTTGGAATTGAAATGTTTGCTTGAGCATGTTTGGTTGAGATACCATATTTAGACTTGAGTTCATCTTAAATGGTCAACTAAAATGTTCAAAATCTTATTTTATGAAAATTATCCTTTAATAAAATCTAGCACGTGAATATATTTGATGAAAACGTTTAGGTAAATGTGTTTAATATGATTTGTGTTGAAAAACTATTTAAATAAATTTATTCAATTTAAATTTTATTTTTAACACGTCTTCTCAATGATAAAAACCTTTAACAGCAGAAATAATTGACCGCATGACAATTAACTAGTTAAATTTGATTAGATTTATGTAAACGAAAGTACAATCTATATCATGTAATCTTGAGCAGCACTACAGGTACACAAAATATCCCACGTGGTAGTTGTCCCCTGTAATTGGTTAAAGCAAAAAACGGACAACCTCCCTTTTATTAATCTTCAATTTTGCTCGGTGTACGTTATGATTGACATTTTTTGTGATATTATATGATATTGCACACAATTTTGTCACTAATTTTAATAATACTTAAAACAATTATTAATTTCGATTTTCACACCTCACACAATGTTAATTATGATGTACACAACGATTGTACCAATAGAATAATTCATTAATCTTAGACTATATGCCCCCAAAAGTCTGTAGTTTTCAGTTTTCTTCTTCAACTTGTTTGAAAAAGTCAAGATTGAAAATTGAACATAATATTATATTTTACCAAAATAATAAAATAAGAGAAGTCTATACCGGAACGCAAATCCTTACGTCTAACAACTCATGGAAATTAGTATACCAAGAGAAAAATAGGGAGGTGACGTGTATTCCATTCAAATTTCAATTTTTTCCATAGTCTATGTCAAAAAAGTGGGGGAAAACAAGAAATAAAGGGATCTAAAATATAGGTATTCCTACGCAAGAAAAAAGGAATTAATTATTGCACATACGAATAAAAATAATGCATACTTTTTCCTTGAATTTGATCATTTTGAAAGTACTTATTTTAACACACATGATTAACATTTTTATTTAAAGAATAATATGTCAAATATATGTCTTATCCCAAAAGAGAAGGAAAAAACGTATGGGGCACGTTTGACAGAATTTTCGATAAATCAAAAGTTGTTTTTTAAATTAAAAAATTATTTTTGAACGTGTTTAAATAACAAGAATAAATATATTTTCCGCTCATAATTTCATTTAAGAAATGTATATAACAGCAGTGGGCCGGTGGCCACGATCACGACTCCAACTCTTAATATTCTTCCTTTTGTAATATTTGTTTTAAATAAGATTGTCTTTAAGGTAGTTTAAGGTAAAAAAATAAAAAAAGCCTTCACTCACAACGTGAGTGGGTGCGGGCGGCGAACTAAATGTTTAAGAACTTTGTTTGGTGTTTCATTGATCAAAATGGGTAATGCATTAGCGTCTAGAACGCTAAAAATTTCAATAAACCAAATATTTTAAATGTGTATCCTCCAAGCATATAAAAATAACTTCAAAACCATACTTGAGTTTATGTTTTTTCAGCTTATGGGTTTCGAAAAATATGTTCTACCCTTTGCAATTACTCCATTCAATGTAGGGTTAGGACATTGTGCAAAGACAACTAAGAACTAATGTGAATCTTATAAGTAGAACCATTGATTTCCAAATGTATTTATGAAATAAAACGGAATTGAACTGAATTATTCTGTTCCACAATCAAAGCATCATAATGATAACGATGTCTAAAGTTCAATAGATGATTAAACCAAACACATTAAAAGTCTAAAATTGTTTAGAACATTAGTAGAACTAAATCGAGTCGACCGGTTTGGTCCTACAAAATTTGACATTTATATTTGAGCGTATCAAGACTTGCAAAATAGACGCGGTTATTCTGCTTGGCTGCCAGATGATGGAGAGGTGGCAAATTTGCTGTTTGGTAGAAATAAAAATCTTGATTTTAATTTAAGTCAAAGTCACAATTAATTTCAACCATATATTTATGGGATTCACAACTTTTTAACCACGTATCTCATCAATTTTAATCAAAATTTATTAAAAATCTCATTATAATCTCCACCAAACAGGGGCTTAGGATAGTTTAAATTTTGAAGCTTGCTGCATTACAAGACAATTTTGCTACCTTTCTTGATAAAATGTCATATGGCATTATGTCATTGGCCAGTTTAAAAATAGTCAACACTGTCATCCAATCATTTATTGTCACACCTCATTCTGTCATCCAAGATGTTAAAAATATCCAACAAAGTAAATTAATTCTTAAATTTTTTGGAGTAGCCAAAATTCTCAAATAATTGGAGGGAATGGTCTCATAACAAGAGGATTTGCGTCCTCTATAATTAAATCCTTCATCACATTACTTCACAAAAAAATCAAATTTTTATGTATGACAAAACATCTTGCCTTATCATGCATTGTGTCAACCCATCAAGGAAGTCTGCACAAAACCTGTTCAGGTTTTTATTTTATAATTTCGATTTTAAAAGGTGTTTTAAAAAATAACATTTAACAAATAAATGCGTAAATGAAGCAAAAAATGAAGATATATTAATTTTGTCCGACATTTTGAAAGGCTGGGGACGGTAAAAGCCGCATCGCCCGGTCATGTGTCTTTCCATTCCTATCATTTTCTTTCAAATTAGTCATTGATGTCGAACTGAGTTTGTGTTCCACCTTTACGGAGCTTTACAATTTGCGCGTTGAAGTGGTCTATCACGAGGGAAATCTCAACTTTAAGTTCAGAACTGAAGCAATTGGGCCTGCCGTCTATCTTTTAATTCATAAACCCAAATTACACTTGCGGCCCCATGACGGAATGAAGATGGGACCAAAAAAGGGTCCACTGGTGGCAAATATGTTGATGGAAATTGTCATTTTGGTCCTAACACTTTCGAGTTCTGTTCATTTTGGCCCTAACTTTTATAAATTCACGTTTGACTCCCTTTATTTCAAAACTCTTTATTTTTCATACTCATTTCAACCGCACATTTACAAAAATATTTTGTATGTAAATTCAAAAAAAATTTCTACTTTTTAACCACATATTCTCTAAAAAATCCCTATTCAAATTATAATGGCCATCAAACATTAGTATTTTAGTGAATTCAAAACCTCTAAAATTGTTATAAAATGAACACATACATAAATGGTCTCATTGTCAAAAGTACATGTCATATCTCACTTAGTTTATCCAAGATATAGTTATCATTAAAAGTATTATCTTATCAAGGAATGAATATGAATTAACTCCCAAGTACTTATTAAATCTTTATACCTTAATTGTTCTATTGAACCAAGATCTCGAGATTTTCAATAAGGTTGAGTTAACTGCTAAGGTTCTTACTTATTTGGTTTTAAGCATTGCCCACGATAGATAGTATACTTGATATTTTGGTAAATCTTTTGTCAGTGGATCCAAGATATTTTCCTTTAATTACATTTAATCGATGAAGATAATGACGGCGTGTCATTTTATGGGTGGTTCCTCAGTTCCATAGAGGTACCATCTTTCTGTTAGAATTTCAGGTTTTGAGGTCTCTGGAGCCATGATTGTGGTGCTTCTGCACTGCTTTTCTAGAAAAAATCAGCACTGCACTTCCTTTAATATTTTTATCGTAATTTTCTCTTCCAATATCCTGTTGAGGCGATTCAAATTGAGTTGTAAAGATAACTAAGAGGGCTACAACTTCATTAGAAGTAAAAAAATTTCAATTCGAACATTTAATAGGTCAAAAATGAGTCTCATTCTTGAACTAAAAATTTGAAACATACTTGTGCAGTTGAAAATTAATTTATAAAAATATTTTGATCATATTTTACTTCTTTTGTTTAACTTGTAGCTGCATCCAATTGACCCATAACATTCTCGAATCTTCATCATGAGGTCCGACAAAACTTTTGAGTATTTACACTTTAGTCCCCAAATTTTGAATCTTGTTCTATTTCGTCAATTTCGCTTATTTCTTTCAATTTCACTTCCATTAATCGAATTTCACCTAATAACACATTACATAATTACGCTGTAATTTCATTATAAAAAACCACGAAATGTCCATATTTTAGAGCCCGAATAAGTGTATAAAATACACTTATCAGATAACACCAATTGAGATCAACTACTTTTAATAGTACTATATCTTTGACGTAGATATTAAGCCAGCTACCATAATTAATTTATATAATAGACACATTGTCACCAATGAGGGAATCCTCCCAAAATTTTTGGAGCAAGTGCTTCTTTCTGGTTTTATCTAAAGTTCTAAAATAACCTTACAATTGTCAAATTATTTGGAGGATTCTGGATTTCTAACATAAAACTACGAAAGTCATAGTCATATTTAGTGGTTAAATTAGAAACAAAGGTATATCCAATTTACTTATTTACGTCATTGTAAAATTAAAATAAAACACACAATCCATATATTTCATCTCAACATATTGAATGTTTTTCAAATATCTCAATATCTTAATTTGATGAAAATAAAGCTACCCCCACACACTTGGGGAAAATCCGAACTTCAGTTGAAAATATAATGTATAACAGTTTTACCTTTGACAATTCTATGTAGAACTACGTTTAACTACATCATATTCGTACACTATTTTAAAGCTCAATAATCATATGGTATATGTCTATCTACCAAATAAATAATGTAAACTCCAACTCAAACGATTAGTGAAGGTTCATGCACTTTGTTTTTAAGGCAGCCATAAATAATCAAGCATTTCCTCTGAATATAAAATATTATAACCTTATATTGTTTTATGATCAAACAAACTTTAATTGGGCCATTCAACTCTGGCAATAGATCCAAATATAATTTGCGAACCGCACAGTGTTGGATGGGTTGCAAAATGGGTCTCGTTTAAAATAATCATGTTACAATTACAGAAAACTTTGATAGACAACACATAATAGGAATTAATTGAAAGATGGAAAGAGAAAAAAAATACAATCTAATCATTTAC
This sequence comes from Fraxinus cuspidata, assembly GCA_903798385.1. Taxonomy (NCBI): domain Eukaryota; kingdom Viridiplantae; phylum Streptophyta; class Magnoliopsida; order Lamiales; family Oleaceae; genus Fraxinus; species Fraxinus cuspidata. The sequence continues at coordinate 7,241 of CAIGRP010035937.1, forward strand.
AGTCATGTCAGCGTCTATAGAAATTCTATCAAGAATTCCATGTACTCATGGTGCATGAAAAATACGCAACTATTTAATGCGCCTTCTCTATATTGGCACGTGAACCCTGCTTTCTAATGGCATTTTTGCTACAACTTCGTTTTTCCTTAAGAAAAACTAATCTACATTTTCTAGGTGCCCAAATTCAAAGATTTAAAATTTTTTCCAATATCAGAATTTATAAACACAAATAACACAGTGTAAGACTATGACAAGTTATAAATACCTTACTTCATCGAAATCAGATTGGAGCAGGGGCGAATCCAGTAATATTATCCAGTGCAGGCATGAGGAACTTGATAGTTCTATAGTGCGGGCCCGCTCCAAAATATTCAAAAAAATGGAATTTAATCAAAGTCGGACTTTGAGATTTTGGTAAGTATTTAATGATGGAAAAAAATAAAACAATATTACGATAACACTAAAAATGATATAATTTATAAATTATATTTATTCCTTGCGAGTTTTCATACTTTGATATCGTTGTACAATGACTTCATTACCAATATTAAAAAATACGTCTTTTTCTACATAAACAATTATGCTATCATTCATCCACTGATCACCTATCCGATTACCCAATCTATCATTTACTCTCTCTACAATAGCAGTGGCAACCGGTAGAATTCACACTAAAGTCAATACTCTCCCATCAATATTTTTTAACATCAATTTTCTTTGAACGAATCTCTTCATTTGATATCTAGAATTCTAGATTAAAACATTAGTGGTATTAAAAATGGTTTCAATAAACTATTAGACTATAATTAGTGTCCTTAAGGATTAAAAAATTATGCAAGAAAAAAGGCCGGTGAGACTATTGGTTCCAAATTTCCAATTACTATTGCTCAATAGAATAATAAACAGACGCGCCAAACTTCAAACATGTTATAAATTTGGTTCGTATTCTTTTCCATTTTTACTTAAATTTAACATAAAAGATTTAGAATATTCAAAATTTTTAATTTAGAACTTTTACCCTTATTGTGATTTATCATGGCTGTTTATGGTGTTCATCCAGTGAATTGCTCTGGTCTTTTGTTAAGCGTCCGTTTGAGTTTTTTCATGCTTTTCTCTATGTTTGGGTAAATCATTTACCGACAAATTCATACTTTTTCAACTTATGGATCCACGTGTCGTAGAAGTACCAAAAACACATTCATTTAGGCCCTCTTCTCTTTATCATTTTCAAACCGTTTTCTGTTTTCGATTTTCCAAAACAGTGAAAACGCGTTCTCTTTCCCATTTTCGAAAACGCATTTTTGAAAACAAGTTAAAAATTTATAAAGAAAATCCAAAANGAAAAAATGTCTGTTCTCTTTACTATTTTCAAGTCGTTTTCTGTTTTCGATTTTCCAAAACAGTGAAAACGCGTTCTCTCTTCCATTTTTGAAAACGCGTTTTTGAAAACAAGTTAAAAATTTGTAAAGAAAATCCAAAATGACTCATTTTGAGTGTTTTCAATTATAATCAAGTCAAAATTTTCAAAACGCGTTTTGGGCGTTTTCAAAATAATTTTTTAAAATGCCAAAAAAAACATATTTTCAAAAATCTCAAAATTGACTCTCAAAACACAAAACACAAAATGAATTCAAAATTTAAAACACAAAACTGAAATACAAAGAGAACAGCCCCTTACTTTCTCTAAAACATGTTTTTGAGCTCTAATTTTTTCAAGATCGTTCCCAAGTGGCCCATAATTATCCCAATTTTGGCTAGAAAATAAAAAATACTAGTAGTAACCAAAATCAGTAAAACGTGTTGATTCGGTAAAACGAAGCAAAATTCCAAAAGTGCTCGAAAGATTGATGTACAAAATAGAAGCAAAACTAGCAGTAAAACGAAGACATAAAAAAAATAAAATAAAAATAAAGAGTAAATTACTCACCCTATTGCCCCCCCACTACGAAGAAGTTGAAGTAACGGTAGTAGATGAAATTGAAACGACGGCGATTGGCATAAATTGGACGTTTACCTTTTTGCTTTCCGTTTGTGAAGACATTATGCGTACCCTATGTCCGTGCAAAAGGCTTCAATGATTTCTGCACGAATTTTAATGGGAATGCACAATTGTATGATTTCGGAATTCCAAAGTTATGATCAATTTCAAAATCTAGATGATTGCGTTTATAACTTCAAAATTTTCATGCACTCAACGCTTAAATTCCTCTATCAAATTGTTCTAACATTGAATTTAAACAATTGATTCATGCAGTAAAAAAAAACAGAATATAAAAAACTCGAGAAATTCTTCTTAAGATTATTTAAGGTCAAGTACATACATTATGTTGGATTGTTACCTGAATACGCCCAAAGAATGACACGGTAATTGTAACACAGCTTTGGGGTGTCGATTCCACAGGGAGATAGAAAAATACTCAAAGGTTCAACAAATTAGGGTTTTCCATGAATTTTTTTGAAAATGATCCGTTTTTTGAAATAAAATTTAAATATCAATGTATCAAGTAATAAAATTAAAATCAATTAATTAAAACAGTTAAGCGTTGAAATTCCCTCAATTGGATCAGATAATTTAACGTCAATTATTCCTTTTTTATAGCTCAATTAGAGGTTTTCATCCCAACACTCTAATCGGAAGATTTATTGCTAAAAACTAATTTAATTCAAATGTAATCCTAGAATCTAGATTTTCTATAATAATTTTCCACAATTATTTATTGAAATCAGATTATAAATATACCATATACATCAAATATAAGACAGTAAATAATCACACCAATAAAATAAATGAAATTAAAATCCAACAAGTATTTCGATCGTTCGATAGAAAATATATGACTAATGTTTATGAAAAATTTAATAAGAGAACAATTTTTTTAAAAAAAATTATGAAGATAAAGTCTAAATCTAGAATTGATTAACAAGAAAAATAACAAATTACATAAATAAAAGACGTGAAATCACCAAATCCAATGAGTTCCCCCTTGTTTGACCAAATTGTTTAATTTTAAAAGCATGACTAATGTTTATGAAAAATGTAATAAGAGTTAAACCATTTTCAAAATAAATTTGTGAAGAGAAAATTTAAACCTAGAATTGTTTAACAAGAAAAATAATAAATTACATGAATAAAAGACGTGAAATCACCAAATCCAATGAGTTCCCCCTTGTTTCACCAAATTGTTTAATTTTTCACGGAGTTTTTGAGCCAAAAGATGAGAGAAAAGTGTATGAAGGCGTTCCCAATATGAATTTTGTTATTAAGTATTTGTAGGAGTCGAAAATTGGATGAAAATGACATCCAAAATGGTTTTCAAAAGGGTTCCAATCGAATAAGGAAAGTTTACTTCGCGCGCGAATTTTTTGTCTATGCACAACAATCATTATTTTTTGTCATAACTTTTTTCTCTTGATATCCAATTTAAAAGTTTCAAAGTGATTTGAAAAGATAACTCAAAGGTCTACAACTTTGATAGGCGTAATGTTTCTACCAATTCGGACGTTTACTATGCCAAAAATGGGTCTCAATCTTCGGATAAAAATCTGGAATATATCTTGTGTGAATTGGAAATTGATTTTTAATAATATTTTCATTATATTTCATTCCTTTTTGAGTTCCAATTACATCCAATTATCTGCTAAAAATCTTCACAGTATCTTCTTGCGGTCCGAATCAACTATTAAGTATTTGCAATTTGATCCTCAAACTTTGGATTTTGCCATTTTCGTTATTTTTGCATTATTTTCTCCAATTCTTCATCCAAAGCCTATTTTCTTCAACCAATTAGCTTCCAAATCTTTCGAATCCCCATTTAGCCTTTCGAACCAACTTTGTATTTTTACAATTTGGTCCTTGAACTTTCATTTTCTTTCACTTTGATCATTTTTCACTAATTTCCTTAAATCTCCACCGTTTTCATCCATTTGCAATTTAAATCAAAATATAAGGGTACTTAGTGCATTTAGACATCAAATAATCAATAAATGCAACATATAAGAGGAGAAAATCATGTTATTTTGCACTCTTATCACACCTCACAACTTGCTTATGCTAGTCCTTAGCAATTTAATACAAAACAAGACAATCCATGACTAGTTAATGTTACAATTCAATTTTTTAAGTTCCAATTCAACAACAGTTCATGCTCTTTTCAAACTCAACACCATAAAGAAATTAATAGTGTCATGATTATTAGGATATCAAAAATACTTAAGAAATGTGTGAATGGGTGTCAAGCCATAGCCATCTTACCGCCAACCCTAACACAAGTAACATTAAGTATGTCTCGAGCTAAAGGTTCAGCTCCATAACTCATGGGTATCAAAGTGTTTAGTGCGGGGTTTCTCTCTATAGAGCTGAGAAAGATGTACGCTCAAAACTAGAGACTTAAATATTTATGAACAAGCAACAAGCAAACATTGATCTTATGATAGGCATACCGTCAAATGAAAATTCATCTATTCATTTCACAATCCTACTTGGGATCAAAATGGGCAATGCAAAAGATTGTAATGAAGTTTTGGTTGAGTTATATGAAAAGAAGGATATCAAGATTCAAAACTTTCAAGCACATAGCTAAATATCTTATCACGCATTTCAATACATCACACCTTTCAATTAACACATTCCTCAATTTATCAAACCCCAAATTCAAATATATATATATATATATTTTTTTTTTTCGATTTTTGTTTGTTTTTTATTTGGGCCACCTTACTTGAGCACAAACTAACTCTGGTTGTTTTCCTTGTCTTTATTCTTCACAAATAAACATCCAATACCTACTATACACTTGGAAGTAAAAAGGTAGAAAAATACATGTATAAGCTATACTCCAATGTGGAGAGGCATAGCTAGCATATGTGCATGAAGAAAATGTTGTATATGTGTGTGTTGGCTCAAAGTGGCCACTAGGAGTTGCAGTTATTGAAAAAAAAATTGAAATGCTCAAATGTCAGTACTAAATTGACTTTCATCATATCCCAAGTAATCCACCATCTTACCCCAAACCATACAGCGTTATTCTCAAAAGAAATATCAAATTCACAAAATCAATGAATGCTTATTACAATTTGTAGTATATAGTGGCCCTCAATCCTCACCAATTCTCTCATAAGAAAACTTCAGCAGGAGACTCATCTAGCTACATGTGTTAAACTACTATCTTACCACAAGGCTTGTGTGCACAAAAAGAATTCAGCAAGTGTCATGACATCTAGATTCTTATGAACAAAATTAACTTCTAGTAGCATATTTTGTCATTCAAAAGTATAAAGATGCAGCAAATCAAAGACTCAAATGAAAAAAAAAAAAAAACCCCCACTCTCTCTCTCTTTTTTGTTGTAAAGAAATCACAAAAGAATTCCATGATAATTATGCAAATCATACGTAATTCACAACAAAATTCAAATATGAAATTCACAACAAAATCCAAATTAATCCTCATTGTTCTCAATGCATAAACATAGTGCCAAATGAAGAGAAAGAAAGGTATTACGTGAGTATTGTAATGAATTAACATAAGTCGAAAATAATAGAAGCCTGAAAGTACTTAATGGAATGGTAATGCATGGAAAAAAAAACATAATAAAAGAAATGAATGAACTTCCCTTGGGTTGCCTCCCAAGCAGCGTCTTTGTTTATTGTCGTTAGCTCGACCCAATGTTTCATTCGTCATCCCGCATCGAGCAAGGATGGTTTCAATCTTCTTTGCAGTACACTATACTCATTGGACATAATAATCGGTGATGTTCATTCGCATTCATCAAATACATCATTGAGGTGACTAGGGGAAAGCTCAAAATCAGGAGTGGGGCCCGTAAGTCAGTATTTAGTGCTAGTTCAAGAAACATATCATCAAATACCTCCTGAGTGAGTGCATCAATCATGTATGTTTGATGACACTCGTCATCTTCCTCTGGCTGCTCATTGATGTGAAAAATATTGACTTCTAAGATCATGTTCCCAAAAGATAATTTCATTAGACCGTTTCTGCAATTTATAAGAGTATTAGCTGTGGTAGGAAAAATTCTACCAAGAATAATATGAATCTTAGAATCAACATTCATATCAACTTTTACATCCAAAACTAAGAAATCCATGGGGTAGTAAAATTTATCAATTTGTACTAATACATCCTCGACTACTTCCCTAGGTCTAATAGTGGACCTATCAGCTAATTGCAGAGCCATAGATGTAGGCTTCATCTCACCCAAACCTAACAACAAGTAAATAGCATAAGGCATGAGATTGACACTAGCCCTTAAATCCAGAAGAGCTTGTGCAATTTCATGATTCCGATGACATAAGACACAGTAGGACAATCGGGGTCTTTATACTTTAGCAGGATCCTTTGCCCAATCACAGCACTCGCTTGCTCAGTCAAGAAAACAGTTTTCTTGACATTGTGTTTCCTCTTAATAGTGCACAAGTCCTTAAGGACTTTAGCATATGTAGGAACCTAAGAAATCACATGCAAGAGAGCAAATTGATTCTACTTGCTTTAGTGTTCTAAGATCTCACTATGTTGACCGACAGATTTCGGTATAGGCTTAAGAGCTTGAGGGAAATGTATTCTAACTGGATTTTCCACCACCTCCAAATTAAGGCCACTATCATTCGACTCACTAGACTCTTTTTCAATTTCCTTAGGTTTGGGGATTGGTTCTAAGACTTTCCCTGATCTAGTGGTTATGGTATTCATTTCCCTAAGATTGTTTTCCTTTGAACCTGAGGTTTGTGCCATGTGTTGCCCTTTAGGATTTGGTTGAGCTTGGGCTGGAAATTTTCCACGTTCTACTATTGCTAAGGCATTGGTTAATTTGAACATATGATTTTTTATCTCCTTGTTTTCCTCAACTACTTGGGTAATCATAGCCTCAAATTTTTGGTTAATTTTACTTTGTGCCTCTATAAACGCATATAGGGTGGCTTCTAAGGAATTCCTAGAGGACGTTGGTTGATAGGATGGTGTAGTGTAAGCTCTACTAGATTGGGTAGGTTGCTGGTTTTCAGATTTCCAGCTGAAATTGGATGATTTCGCCACCCTGGGTCATAGTTTTTAGAGAAAGGAGCATATGGCTTATAGTATGTGCCTAAGGCATTGCAGTGTTCCTCATAAACTTCCCTAATCTCAACAAAAGTAGAACATTCTTACGCTAGATGAACAGTTCCACAACACATAAAACAAGGACCACAAGACTCAACATGGGATACATTCGGTATAGATTTGGAGTCTTTAGCACGTAAGGTTTCAATTTCTCTAGTTAGGGCTTCTACTTTTGCTCTAATGCTATCCTCCTCCCTAAAATGATAAATACCTGTGCTAGTGGAATTCTGTGGTTTGTGACCTATTGGAACTCTCAGTGGTACTAGGTCCAGTCCAAGTATGAACTTTTTTCGCTAGGTCTTCTAGGTGAATCTATAGCTTTATCAGGACTATTTGGTAGAAATTCACCGTTACACATCTTCTCTATGAATTAACACTCTCTAGGTGTTAATACCTCATATAAATAGCTCACGACACACTAACTCTAATAACTGTAGTGGAGGCAAAGGGTTTGTAGTTTTTTTTATCTTTCTCAAGCTTGGTATAAGGTCTTACTATCCTTTTGAGTGAATGAAGAGATTTGTTATTTAAGGGCACTAGTCTTATGATGGGGAAAGTATTTATTAAAGAATGCTTGAGTCATTTTGACCCAAGTCCCAATCGAACGTGGTCTCAACGAATACAACCAGCTTTTTGCTCTTTCTTTAAGTGAAAATGGGAAAAATTTAAGCCTGACTGCATCCGTTGTATCATGTTGATTGTGGAAGGTTGCTACCACCTCCCCAAATTTCCTAATGTGCATGCATGGATTTTTATTTTCGAGTCCGTGAAAATTGGGAAGAAGTTGAATCATTCTCAGTTTAAGATCCATACGTGGCATATTGGAAACAATATGCATAATGGCGTGGATGTGCATGTGGGGTGAAGATAATCTTGAAAAATCCTAAAAGGCATATTGTCATGTTCACTATCAGTCATGGTGTTGTGTAGTGTGGTGTTCGTGACAATAGATATAATATCAAAGATATGGTTAGAAAGAGATCCAAACACTGGAAAATGTCATTCTGTAGAGCTTCCCTGCTCTTTTTGATCCCTACTCATAAAATATGAGAAAAAAGGAACTATAAGAGAATAAAGTAAAAATAAGAAATAAGAAAATTAAATTAATTAAAAACAATAGTAAATGAACGATGTCACCCTTTTCAGTTGATCCCTTAGTGTTTGATACCATCTCCCCGACAGCGGCGCCAAAATTTGATTACGCCCAAAGAATAATGCGGTAATTGAAGTAAAGGTTTGGGGTGTTGATTCCACATGGAGATGGAAAAATACTCAAGGGTTCAACAAATTAGGATTTTTCGTGAATTGTTTGAAAATAATTTATTTTTCGAAATAAAATTTAAATATCAATTGATCAAGTAATAAAATTAAAATCAATGAGTTAAAACAGTTAAGTATTTGATTCTCTCAATTGGATTGGATCATTCAATGTCAATTATTCCATTTTTATAGCTCAATTAGAGGCTCTCATCCAGCACCCTAATCTGAACGCTTATCGTTAAAAAACCAATTGAATTCAAATGTAACATAAAATCTAGATTTTCTCTAATAATTTCCCACAATTATTTATTGAAATCAGATTATAAATCTACCATATACATCAACCATAAAGTAGTAAATAATCACACCAATAAAATAAATGAAATTGGAATTCAACAAGTATTTCGATCGTTAGATAGAAAAAGTATAACTAATGTTTATGAAAAATATAATAAGAGTTAAACCAATTTCAAAATAAATTTATGAAGAGAAAATCTAAATCTAAAATTGTTTAACAAGAAAANATGACTAATGTCTATGAAAAATCTAATAAGGGTTAAACCAAATTCAAAATAAATTTATGAAGAGAAAAAATATAAATCTAGAATTGTTTAACAAGAAAAATAACAAATTGCATAAATAAAAGACGTGAAATCACCAAATCCAATGAGTTCCCTCCTTTTTTCACCAAATTGTTTAGTTCTTCATGTAGTTCTTAAGCCAAAAAAGAGAGAAAAGTGTATGAAGGCATTCCCAATATGTATTCTACTGTTAAGTATTTGTAGGAGTCGAAAATTGGATCAAAATCATGTCCAAATCGATTTTCAAAAGAGTTCCAATCGAATAAGGAAAGTTGTCTTCGCACGCGAATTTTTTGTCTCTGCACAGCAGTTTATATTTTTTGTCATAAATTTCTCTCTCGATATCTGATTTAGGCGATTCAAAGTGAGTTGAAAATATAACTCAAATGGATATAACTTTAATAGAAATAGATTTCTTCCAATTCGGACGTTTACTATTACAAAGATGGGTCTCAATATTTGCTAAAATTATGGAATATATCTTGTGTGAATTGAAAATTGATTTTGATAATATTTTGATCATATTTCATTCATTTTTCAGTTCCAAATACATTCAATTGTCTACTAGAAATCTTCGAAGTATCTTCTTGTAGTCCGAATCAACTATTGAGTATTTTCAATTTGGTCCTCAAATTTTGAATTTTGTCATTTTTCGCTATTTTTGCATTATTTTCTCAAATTCTTCTTCCAAAGCCTATTGTCTTCAACCAATTAGCTTCCAACTCTTCCAAATTCTCATTTAGCCTTCCGAACCAACTTCTGGATATTTGTGATTTGGTCCATGAACTTTCCTTTTCTTTCACTTTGGTCATTTCACTTATTTCCTCAAATCTCCACCGTTTTCATCCATTTGCAATCTAAATCAAAATATAAGAGTACTTAGTGCATTTAAGCGTCAAATAATCATATAAATACAACAGACAAGAGGAGAAAATCATGTTATTTTGCACTCTTTTTATTACACTTTATGTGCCTGAAACAGAATACAATTTCAAATTAAAAAATCTAAATATGTAAAATGTAGAAATATAGAAATAAGAAATGCATGAACATGAATTAGGTCGAGGTAAGAGTTGACTCTTTCTCTTTAAGACGATAATAACCTACACAAATGCTAACGATTTTCAACGCTTATCTTATAACATACAACGTCCACGTCATGCAATAAGAACACTCCAAAATAAGAAGATCATCGAACCNACTCTTTCTCTTTAAGACGATAATAACCTACACAAATGCTAACGATTTTCAACGCTTATCTTATAACATACAACGTCCACGTCATGCAATAAGAACACTCCAAAATAAGAAGATCATCGAACCTACCATCATTTTAAATTTTCTTAAATGAAAGACCTATTCAAAATATGCAGAATGTGAGATTTTGAGACTAATATACAGCACGTAGAACAGTGCACAAAAAAGGT
>CAIGRP010035941.1:0-41038 GCA_903798385.1 Fraxinus cuspidata
ATATCATCAATCCTAACAATAAAAATATTTAGCCACTCATAATATTGAATTTAAACATGTAAAAGTAGAAAGATATCATCAAAAATTGACGAAACGTGAAGATTTTTGGTAGTTTCTTTTCCTCCTCCTCCTTTTTTCTTTTCTTTTCTCTCTTGCGTGGACTTTTCTTCTCTTCCTTTTTCTTTTCTTCCTTTTTCTTTTCTTAGCCGCCTCTCTCTCTCTGTTTCTTTTTTTCTTTTCAATTCATGCGGCTCCTCCCTTTTTTTTCTTCCGCTGTGTCTTGTGTGTGTGTGTCTATATATATATATATATATATATAACTTAAACCAACAATAATTTGGTCCGTTTAAAAATTCAATTTGAGGCCCAATTAATTTCTAATACCAAATTAAATTAATTCTTCTTTTGTGTACTGCAAAGTTGATCCTTAAAATAAATTTATTTGTGCAGCTCATGCCAATTTAGTCCTCGCACTTTGGATTTTTACCATTTTTCGTTATTTTGCAATCTTTTCTTCAATTCTTCATTAGATATAAAGTTTAACTTACAAAAGACAATTTAACATAAATTNTAATGTGATGCGAGTTAATCCTTGAAATAAATTTATTTGTGCAGCCCATGCCAATTTAGTCTTTGCACTTTGTATTTTTGCCATTTTCGTTATTTTGCAATCTTTTCTTTCATTCTTCATTAGATATAAAGTTTAACTTACAAAAGACAATTTAACATAAATTGGGCAGAATTTAATTCAAAAGACAACAAATTATTATGATTTAGCGCTACGAATAAATATAAAAACTATACTTATCAAGCAGCTTGGTCAATAGGGAGTGGTGGAAGAAAGTGTGGAAAATAGGCCCACGCCCGAAAGTAAAGGCTTTTACGTGGAGATCGTACCATTATAAAGACCCACAGCTAAAAATTTGGCCAGGCGTAGGATTGGTTCTAGACGGAGTTGCTTTCGATATGGAGAGTGTGGAACCATCTTACATGCTTTGCTCTTTAGTGAACCATCTAAGCGACTAGGGACATTAAGGACTTTAATGGTATGTTTGGGACGGGAGGGAGAGGGGTTGGACTTAGGTAGGTTGGGGTGTGCTGTGGATCCTGTGGAGTGAGCTGAATAAAGTATATCATGGGGTCTATTGCCTACTTGGTGGAGATGGCTGAGGAGTTTTGGCGAGGTGGGTGAGGACTGTGGGAGAAGGGAGGTGGTGGCAATGGCTAGTTCTCATTCGGGCCTTTCTAAATGCTGGCATCTACCGGGGAAGACAGAGCTTAAACTCAACACTGATGCTGTTGTGAGGGTGGGTGACGGGGTTTATTGGGGTGTGGTGGTGATTAGAGATGGTGAGGGAGTTTTGGTGGGTGCTTTCGTGAAGAGGGTGGTGGGGCGTTTTTCAGTCAAGGATGCAGAGGTGGTGGCGCTGAGGGAGGGACTTCTCTTTGGTGTTTCAAATGGCTGTCATCAATTGTTGCTTGAATGTGATTCCTAGCGGATCCAGAGCTTGGCTGCTGATTTTCGTTATGCGCTGGATGAGGCGTTGTTGATTGTCATTGTTAATTTGTTGTAGAAAGTTGGTGATGGTTCTCGTCACTCTATACCTTGCAAGTGAAATAAAGTGCCCACAAGTTTGCTTCTTTTGTACGTCTTTATGAGGTTTTGATTAGTTGGACAAGTTGTATTTCATAGTTTCTTGTGCCATTTTTGCGGATCATTTCGTTAAATGATGAGTTTGATTGTGTTTAAAAAAAAAAAAAACGTGTGGCCTAATGCTTGTGTTAACGTTAATATACGGTTAACTTTCAAAGGATGTTATTTTTGTAAGAAGAAAATAAAACGCATCCTATTGCTTGTAGACAAGAAACAAAGAAATACAACTTATATTATCAAATTGGTGACCAATTACTTAATTGTCAAAGTTGATAATCAAATTCAGGCCAAGGTTTTCAATTAAAATTTGTTCAAAGAGCATAGCGAACAATGTTTTAAATTTAAAATTTATTTCCCCACATTCTAATTGTACATAATATCTTCAATCTTTGCTTATTAAAGTATTATATCTTCAAACGTTTTTTTGCCACATTACTATCATCAGTTTTTCATTAATTAGCCTATTTAATCTCTAAAAAGAGTTTTCTTCCAAAAAAATCCAATATAAGGAAGTGAAACGACTTATTTATCGTCATTCTTTTAAATAAACTAGAAAGCAATAAATACAGAAGTGCAAAAAAAATATTTTCCTCTCGGGATAATTGGACATGAACATAATTAAAGATGAAATGTGATAATTAATGGAAGGTTAAATATCAAAATTGATGAATAGAAATACAAAGCTCAAAAAAATAGTTTTTTATTATTTGAGAAAAAAACAATATTTTGAATAGTAATTTTTAGAAGAATGAATGGTGAAAAAGTAGGAAAAAAAATTTGGGTTTACGTGTAGAATATTTCATTATGTGAATGTGTAGTTAAAAATAAGTATGTAGAAAAAAGATTTTTCAAATAATAATGTCAAACATGAGCAATAAATTGATGAGCCACACAGAGAATATGTGGAAAAAAAAAAAATTTGTGGTACAATTGTCAATTAGTAACTAGTTTTCATCAATTTGGAGGATATCAGGTGACAGAATGGTAAAATTTAAAATTGAATTAAAGTTCAATAATTTCCCAAATTAAAGTTTAATAGTCAAATTGAGGTTTTTTTAAAATGTCGCGACATACAAGATTTACTCCTATGTATGGAGACCCTTATTAATGGAAACTTGAATTATGACACTTATAATTATATAAAAAAAAATTAAAATTAAAATTCAATAAAATTTGATTTGAGGACACCATAGAGAATTTCTATCAATCCCGTGACTAAAAAACTATATGGCCTGGAATAAATCTCGTGTCAAAGTAGGGACGCCAACAGACACCCCTCCAATAGGGGGCACCACTTGGCGTCTCTGGTTTGACCCGGAATTTTATTCCGGGCCAAGTGGCGTCCCTGGTTTGATCCAAAATTTTATTCCGGGCCAAGTAGCATAATTCATCTCGTGAATGCCATCTAAACTGGTGATGGCACCGCTTACCCCTGGTTTGACCCGAAATTTTAAAATTCAAAATTTCGAGTCAAGTCGTATAATTCATCTCGTGAAAGTCATCTAAACTGGTTATGGCACCACTTATTCATCTAAATATCTCTGACTTTGACTAATTCACATTCCCAAGTCTCAACTGAAAGCTATTGGGCTTTCTGTTTCTACTTTTACATAAAGCTAATTATTTTCTTCCTCTTACCCGGCCCTATTCTATAAGGTGAAAAATAAGGTCAAATCAAATAATCTCAGGCGACATCTTTTCGAGGTATATTCCAACAACAATTTGGACGACCATTTTTTTATGTGAAGAAAATTTTTTACACTTAATTAATGATTATTTGTCAAGACACTGTGAGTCGTGAATGTCTTCCATTTCTTACAATAGAGAAATCATACTTTATAGCAATTTCATGCATAAGAAAGTCTTTATCGTACTAAAAGTTTTGGCTGTAATAAATTTTTTAAAATAAAGAAATAGTACTTTAGGCTAAACAGCTATCCCTTCATTTTGTTCATGTATTATGCATTGGCAATTTTTTTATTCTATGCATTTCATATATACAATTGTATATCATCACCAAATTAATGGACTAAGAGTGTGTTTGGTGCACATTAAAATGAGAGAATACATTTTTTCGAAATGATGTGATGGGAAATATGTGGTCGAAAAAGAAGGAAAATTTATTGATATAATGAAAAATATTATTTTATTGAAGAATGTATGGTTGAAAATAAGTAGAAGAATGAGAATGAAAAAAATATTGTGGCTCAAACAGTGGCTCATATGGATTTGAAGTAGTATATCAACGATACATATATATTAAGGCACAAAGAAAGTTTTCAGACTGTTTGACAAAGTTTTTGATAAAAAATTTAACAAATTTTGATAAAGGTAATGTAAAGTGTTGGTGTCATGGATTGTGTGATTAATATTAAAGTTTGACCAGTTGAAAAGCTGATAAAACTTTAGCAAAGTTTACCAAACAAGCACTTCATCTTGAAACACCACGGATTACCAATTTTTTACATAATTCTCTCACCAACTAGTTGAAAACTTTAAATTTACTGATAAAGAAATGAAAACGAGTGGGGCAGAGAGTTTTGGTGCAAAATTAAGCGTTTTAAATCAAGTAGTTCAGTATGTATGGATTATTGTCATGTATACACGTACGTATATATGAATAAAATGAATTAAAATACTTTGTTGCTGGCTCGTATGAGATGGATGGAATGAATTTAGAGCCTAACATGCATTTAATCCCAGGCAAGTTGATCCATGGAATTGACATTACAATAAACTCCTGAAGGCAATAGTGCAGAATCAACAAAATCAAAATCAAAGCTAGTGCTGTCAAAAGTATCCTCGGCCACATTCTGCAGATGATCACTACTGTTTAGCTCGTTTATATTCTGTTCTTGCTGCTGGGGCGCCATCACAATTTCATCAGCTTGTTCTCCTGTTTTTTGTTGTTCAATTGGCAATCCGATGCCGCCAACATCCCACATGAAACTCTCATTTAGGGTTCCAAATCCAGAAGAGGACATGACATTGCTACTTTCCATTGAAGAACAGTTAGCAAACTCCAAGGCCGAAAGATCACTTTGACTAATTATTTGCTGAGTGCTAACAAGCATAGAATTTTGATATTGATCAGAACCGCTAGTATACTGGATGGTGTTATCATGATCATATTGTGGAATATTAATACAAGGCAGTAGAGTTGAAAGATCAGATGCTGCAGTTTTTGATGAAGTATCCATAGTAAAAGCCGGCGTTTCTTGTCGAAAAGAGTTACTTGCATTGATGTTGTTTTTGAGTATGTTGGTTTTGTTAGAAGAGATGAGATTGTGAGTGTTGGGATCTAAACCTTGAGCAATAAGCTTTTTCTTAATGCAAGAATTCCAGAAATTCTTCACTTCATTATCAGTCCTTCCTGGCAAATGTTTGGCTATTTGAGCCCATCTGTTGCCTAAAATTCTATGCACATCGATGATTGTTCTCTCCTCTTGCTCAGTGAAAGAACCCCTTTTGAGATCCGGCCTCAAGTAATTTATCCACCGTAATCTGCAACTCTTCCCGCACCTTTGCAGCCCTACACATCCAAGAAGATTATTTTTATTATGTATAAAGGATCATCAGAAGCTTAATTAATAAATAGGCGACGTACCTGCTAGTTTGGGAACAGAACTCCAACAGCCATGGCCATAGGTAGTGATATGGTTGATAAGCTTGTCGTCTTCTTCGGGTGACCAAAGCCCCCTCTTAATTTTCTGTTTGCTGCAACAGTGATGTCCCATATCTCCTTCACCCCTCAACACCACTGTCAGCTACCTATATATTTTCATCTCCAATTCACAAATCTTCTCTCTCTTGCAGAGCTATTTTTCTAAATTTTTGCAATGTTATACATGGTTGATATAGATGAAGTGTACGGCATTCTATAAATTATGTTATACATCAGCCAACATACAGTAACATTTAAGAAGTATGCATGCTAGTATCAGCAGCTTCATTTGTACTCTTCTTCTTCTTTACTTATTTAAGTATCTATAGATAAAGAAACGTATCAATCACATGCTCCCATTAAATAAATATATTCATTAACAATTTCTTGTGGTAATTATCTTATCCATTAATCAAAGATACACACTCTAACAAGAAAACATGTCCCTTCTTGTTTTTTAAGACAACCGTCACAAGGGTAAAGGGGTGAATTTGAACATAAGTAAATCAAGCAATTGTGAGTAAAATCCACATTTCTGTAAATTAATTGAACCACTCAAACATATGTTTTTTTCACTCACTAAAAGATACAAATAGTAGTTTTTATCTACGAAAAAACCCTTATATATGTACGTAATAAATTGTTAATTTGTCGACTCAAAATATCCATTGGTAATTAGAAGTTTGAGTCTACCATAATTATTTTGCTCTATTTTCGACAAAATTATTCGTTATGAATAATTTAGTGAGAAAACCAACACATTTATTAGTTAATGGAATATGTCAAGTTGGTTTTTAACTTGTAACTTGATACAATCACATTAGCAAGTTTAGACTTTTAAGACGTGCTTAATTTCCTCTTATAACCTTCATATAGATTTTAGTCGACCTTCTACACAAGTATGGTTGTACGTACTCCACGTACTAATCCTATTATAGTAGCTTGCTTGAATGGTTTTACTTCAATTCTATTCGAGATTGATTTCAACAAGAATATGCCCCACTTATTATACAAACAACAAACTAAAAACTACGTACTGCATTATTTAATATATATGTTTCAGCAAATAATTGAGTTATGTGAGGTTTTTCTTGTGAAAAAGAATACATATACATAGTGAGTATAGTTCACTTCATTGATTTATTATTGACGTGATGCACGTTTATTTATATATATATATTGCTAATATTAATTATTTAAATAGTAATTATTATTTTGGTAATTAACCTATGATGAAAAAGTGTTAGCTATCATAATCCCTTGCATCTAAATTCAACACAAAATCAATCATTATACCCTTGTTTGGCATAAATTTAAACTGGTACTGATGTAAAAGTTAAATAGTGTATGATGATGTAAGGAACCATTTCTTTTTCAATATTCAACCGAACCATTTTCAATTTCTTGATGTCAACGAAAGAGGGTATGAATGATTTAGAGAGATTGATAATTATTTCCCCCCACCCCACCCCAATTTTCCTCCATTTCTTTTCCTTCAACCTGGCTTTTAGGGTTTAATTAATTAAAAGATCATTTGGTATAGACACACGATGATGGAATATGGTTTTTGTTTTTCACCCCTATATCTTCTCTAGTCAAAGTTCTTCAATGCCTCTAAAACCAAATTAATGATGATAAGGGTAAAATTGAAGTTAAAATATAGATTTTGATAATTATATTTTTAGGCAACACTTTTTTATTAAGTTCCTAGCTTAAAAAGTTAATAAAAATATAAGTTAAATTTAACGATTAATTTTTATCACACATTTCATAGAATCCATAACTTTCATCTACTCTTCACCACACATTTTACCAATTTTTATCAAAATGTATTAAAAATCTAATTTTTAACTACATCAAATAGGAGCTAAATGTATTAAATTTTAATTATAATGAAGATTCTCCATTTTTGCTCATTTTCATAGTAATGTTCCCAACTTTTTTGTTGTATTTTTATTATTCTTAACTTTCTACTGATTAGCACACGTTACTTTTGATGACAGCTATCAATAGTCTTATTTGTTCCCACATATTAGTAAATAAGCAAGATAAATTACATATAAAAAAATTTTGATATAAAAATTCTCCATGCTAACGGAATGTTGGACAAAAATCGTCATCAAAGATAAGATGCAGCAATTAATTAAAGTTCATAAATAAGAATGCGATGAAAAAAGTTGATGACAAAAGACCTAAAATGAGCAAAAAAAAAATAGGAACCATCATTGTAATTAAGTCTTTGCTTCGTTTTCATTATTTTCAAAATATATTTTTTTCTCCCTTATTTCAATTGACCTCTCTTGACATATTGATGACGTGAAAGTGTTATAATCGTTGGATTAAATACGTGAGGTGAAAAATGGAGTGAGATTGTGCCAGTGTAAATCCGGTAAGTCAGGATGTAAACCAGAATGTATATGTAGTAAGATTGTAAATTAAATCACTCTCCAACTAATATTTTCTTCAACAATAGGTCCAAGCATAGTCAATGGAAAGTTTAGCATTGTCGAGTTCAACGACGAAGACATAGCAAACACTTAGGTGAAAGAGAAACACCTATAATGAAGCCCTTGAAAGTGCTGGAAACTCCATCACAATCAGCAAGTCATTGAGTCCCAAAAGTCGATCCATCAAGCTCACTATAGTACCCATGTGCAAAATATGTGCCTCTATGATATATAACCAAAGAAGAGCTACGTCCCAATGCAAAAATTGATCAAAAGACTGAAGCAATGGAAGCTCTCCAAAGAGCCCGAAGTTGAGAGCTAAAAGAATCTCTCATCATAGCCTACCAAAGCTCAAGAATAATACCAGCCCAAACACAAACAATAGAACAATTCACGACCCCACGACAAAAGGACACATTAGAAATAGGTAATGTGAAGTCTCCATTGCACCGTGACATAGCTTGCAACTAAAAGGATAAGTGAAACCTCGATTCCGCAAGGCCACATCCATTGGCAATTTATCATACAAGATTCTCCAAAGCAAAATGGAGTGAGAAATAAAAATATACAAACCCCGTTTTCGCTTACCCTTATGAATGGGAGTCCCAATCTCATACCAAATTAGTAACGTTAAGGATACACTCAAAATTCGAACTATTATTTTTACAGTAAAGTTGATTTTTTAAGATGAAATCCATATATCATTTAAAGTGTCAGAACCCAAAGAGTTCAAATGAGCAATTCCATCCGTCTAAAGATTAAATGAAAAAATCAAATTCAAGATTGATATTCTCAATCAAACAAGTACCATCTTACGAAAACATGTCAATGTTATAATTTCACGTCTCTTAAACATCGAAATTAATAATTAATTAACGTGTAGACTGCTTTATCAAACTTGACCTTTTTAGAACATCGACTACAATGAATGAATGAATTAATTATAATCTTCTACAAACTAATGAAATTAATTTTACTGATTTTTAAAAAACACAAAAAGAAAAAGCGAATTAAATAGAGTCTGCTTATTGACGTTACTTGTAGTATAACAGTATCAAACCGAACATTTATGAAATCTTAGCTCACTGATTTGATTTTGACCTGGCCAGGAGAGATATAGATAAATAATCAATTAATTAATTAAAAAACTTAACATTTTACTGTAATTAAAATGAATAAATTAATGTTAGTACGAATGTAGGGCATTCACATGCTGGAAAAGAAGAAGAATTTATTCGATGATCATCAAATATTGGAGCAGACCACAAGACAAGTGCAATTACAAAAGTTTCACTGCCGACACACACTTTGTAATGATCTGTTCTCTTTAATATACTTCTTTTACCTTTTCCTAACCCACCCTGCTCATTTGTAATATCTAAACTTTCTAATAAAAATTAACTAGACCCACATTTGTAATATCTTTAATGCCCCTGCTTGGTATAGATTAAAATAAGATTTTAAATTGATTTTGATGAAATGTGTTGTTAAAAAGTTGTGGGGTCCTATAAAATATGGTTAAAATTAAGATTCATGCTATGGGTACAGGGAAATTTCACAGAATACACACAGAAATTTGAAATGGATGGACTGGATTCAAACATGGATGAAAGAAAACACAGATACACGCGCATGATTTTTTCAATTCAAAATTCTGTACAAAATCTAGCAACATTTCCTGTACATAAGGAATTATTCTAAAATTAATTGTCGATTTTGATTTACATTAAAATCTGAATTTTAATTCGTACTAAATAGGAGGCTTAATGTTGTCCCTCCTCAGTCCTCACCTTTGATGTGAAGGGTTATCATTTTTTGAAGATTTAGTGTGTTTGATCCACATTATTTTGGAAAAAAGTATTCTGAAATAGTAAATTGATAGAGAATTTGTGGTTGAAAAAAAAGGAAAAGTTATTGATGTGATGGAAAATATTATTTTATTGAAGAATTTGTGGTTGAAAATGAGTAGAAGTATGAAAATTTTAATGGGTACCAAACAGGCTAAAGTCTTATTCTACCTTTTCACTAAATTATAGTGTTTTCTCTTTCTTTCCAAAACTTGCAATTGACGCATCCGACCACGGCCTATAACTATATATATTTATAATAAACACGTTTTCAAGATTTGGATCTCATCTATTAGTTAATTATTAATAAGCAGACTTGTTAGAGGAGTCGTTTGTGTGTGTTTGTTTAGGTCAATGTTCATTTATAATCAACTAACTAATTAATTAAATATGAATTCGTGTCTTTGCGATAATAATTATTCGGATATTTGAGAGAGCTGAAGTAAGTATGTATGCAGAATATGTGGTTCAATTTCTTGAAAGACTGGAAAAACAGAGTATCATCCAAAGTTGAAAGCTTCAATTTCAAATTTCAATATTCTATGTATATATCATAAGGTAGATCCGATACAATAAATTTTAAGATTCTTCTTCCAAGACTAAAGCTATTTATCAACAATGGTATTAAAACACCCGTATGTGTGACATTAAGTCCCTGTTTGATAACTATTATTTGAAAATTCTTTTTTTTTTTTCTTTTAACGTACTCATTTTCAATCGCATTTACACAATAAAATATTCTGCATGTAAATTCAAAACTTTTTCTTATTTTTTAACCATACATTCTCTTAAAATTACTATTCAAAACATTCTTTTTTCCGGATAATGGTCCATCAAACAGGGGCTAAATAACACTAAAATAATAGGCCTAAGGGGTCTCATATTCACACATATAATTAATGTTAACATTCTTCTTTTTCTCCTTTGGTTTGTAAGTGATGTTAACAGGATCGGTGTTCTATATTGGTTCGGAGTTGACATACATTGCATTTTCCCTCTCCCCTTTCCGAGTCAAATTTAAAATTGAACAAAAATCATTCCTCATCGATCAGCTCTATAACGAATCCGACATTTTAACGTCCAATATCCAATGTAAACGTTATAAAAGTGTAGTGATCATTGGTCGTTTAACCTCACGACCCACATGTAACACGTGATTTTTATTTAATCATGGATACAATAAAAGTTTCATTAGCGTCATTTACACTTCATTACAAGCTGATGACATTTCTGAAATGGGAAGGGGGAAAGGGGTAACAAAGTATTTCCATATTTTTCTGTATTCAAATCATGCACATTTCTGTCAACTTCTTGTTCCCCAGCACGTTTTGCTGCAACGACATCATCATCGAGAACCTTGACCAGGTGACCATTCCGGCATTATTAACAAACTGTCATTTTTTTCTATAAAAATCTACTTAAAACAAGCTTTAAGAGCAGTATAGTTAACTTGGTGGTGGGGATGAGTTGAGCCGAACCGGCTTGTGAGCCCAATCTCAAGACTCAATATCGACTCGTAAAAAAAGGCTTGAGTTTTTGGGCTCGAGACAATCCCGTGCTTGACTTGACCCTAAAAATGGGGCTTGACCCAAAGTTCGACTCGAGACTGATGGGTGATGAATTTTTCCTTTTTTTTTTTTTTAACTCGAATGTACGAAAAATTGAACTTTAATTTACTAACTACACAAGTAATTATGCAAGTTGATGAGTTTTACAAACTAGGTGATCATTAATTTACAAATTTTAAAAAAATAATTATACAAGTGGTTCAAAAAGACGGGCCACACGAGACAACCTACGGGCCGGCTCGTATTTGGGCTTGTGCAGCTCCAGGGCTGGCCCGAGCTCTCGCCAAATCTCATTTTTGAAACTTGGCTCATTTGCCACCACTAAGTCAACTATCAGTTCCAGGCAGAGAGGACGGTAAGTAGATGAGCAGTGAAATCCTTAAAAAAGCAATAAAAGAAACAGAATATCAGGATGGCCAAAAAGGGAAAAAAATATTCTACCTGATTCAACTGATCAAGACCGGGGGCCTTGCAATACAAAAATGGATAGAACAGACTTCTGTAATGAGAAATAAAAGGTATCAGAGGCAACCTCGATCACTTCATGTTAAAAGCTAATTCGAAGTAAATAAATTTCAAATAAAACTGACATTAGAAAACCTAAGCACCAAGATAAAAGACAAGTGAACATGAAAATTAGTTGCACGAAACATGCTAAAGAATTGGCTTCCAATTCAACCATGAGTACATCTTCTAGAAAACAGAATCTATATCCAAAGGAGTAGGACCTCCATTTCTTTCTTTCCTATAACAGAACTCACGAGAAAAGAGAGGTCAGAATCTGCATCTATAAAACAATAGTCCCACTCAGAAACAAGACGTGAATAACAGAGGTCACAACTACTACTAGCACAAGTTAGCGAAGGAGCAACTGCAAAGGTAAGCAGAAAACATAAATTAGTATAACAAATATCGAACTCGAGATGTTCATTAATATAAAACCAGTCAACTTCACATTACCCTCGAGATGATCGCCAAGATGCTGGATCTGTAGTAAATACCATACAATAATCAGTTTAAAGTTCCAAAACATTTAAAAAGTACAATACCAAAATATTAGCTGGAGTGATCATAAAGAAGGATGGAACAAAAGTGTCCTAAAGGATCACAATAATAATATTTCATTGTAACACAACAGCTTCCTATATGAACCTTTTAAAGGGCTCGCCAAATCATGTAGTTTATCTCTTTCTACCACCGCGTTCCCTGAGAGAAAGGGACAGGGAGTCTCCTGGGGCAACATTGTAATATGCAAGTGATAAGTTGTCCTTCAGAAAACCAGCCTTTCCACTCAGCTTCTGTTTGTTTGCAGGAAGCTGGATCTCACCAGCAATTTTCTCTTTCAGACTGCCAACTGTTTCGGATAGGGATCCTACAGTAATCCCCAACACTTGTCCTTTGAGATTCCCTTCATCAACATTCGGCACAGATATATTGATGCAAGCAGGACCCTGCAGATGGCTCAAATAATCAACAATCACAATGCACTAATTAAAAAAGCTAAAAAATGTGAAGATAGTAACTGACAGTGTCATGAAAGGAGTAAAGAGTAAAATTATGAAAAAGGATCGTAGGAGAGAAAGCAAAGATGGTCCATACCGCATGCTGGGCCAGGAACTGTTCTTCGGGGATGAGCATAGAGTCATCAAGCTTTTGCCTCTTGGGCTCTGGTTCTTCTGGAAGTGGTGGAGGAGCCTCCTCCGGGGGAGGTGGTGGAGGCATTCCTTGCGGCATAGGTGGCGGTGGAACCATGTGCATGCCAGGTTGGGACATGGGATGGGGAACAAAAGGTCTGGGACCTCCCAGCGGCGTAAACTGCGATCCAGGTGGTGGTGGAACAGGGACACCGGACGAATTTAGGGGCATTGACGGAGGCATTGGGGGTCGATTTACCATTAGAGGTTGGCCGTGCATCATTGACATCGGAGGAGGTGGAGGCCGGACAGAAGGAATCATGTTGACAACTGGCAGCCTTGGAGGTGGCGGTGCAACTACCCCAGCATTTGAAGTGGTCGGATACTGGACAGTAGTTGGAGGCCTAGGAATATTTAAAACAAGCCCAGGAGGCGGAGGAAGAGGCCTAATTGTTGGCATACCAGGTCTAGGAGGTGGAGGTGCTGGACCAGGAAGGTTTCTAGCATCGTTATTTGTAGGATCATTTTGGTCATCCCCAGCAGTATTCTGAGACATGGCCTGGCTTGCTGTGCGACCAATGCTTCCTGTATGGCCATCCCATATGACCTGCTTTGGTTGTTCATCTATCTTCTTCTCAATCTCCGCCTTCACAGCATTAGAAACTTCTTCTTCCGTAGTACCAAAAATATCAGGACGTGTTCGTGCAAGCCCAACGATGTTTCTGGAAATTTCATCATCAGCTGCAAGAGTAGTCTCTCTAATCTTGGCAAACATTCTTTCTTTCTGCTCCTTGTACTTAGGATCAATAAGAGAGATCCTCATATGTTCAGACATCTCATTGATGGGAATCAGCTCACCGGTTATTGGAGAGACTCCATATTTAGTTGGGTCTCTTTCTGCAAGGATTCTCTCTTCAGGCCTCTTCCAATTTTTCACAATTCTCATAGGCGGTTCCTGTTCTTCGAGAGTTGGCTTGGCTCCATTGTTATTAATGTCACCATTCTCTTCAAGACTAGCAGCCCTCATACCCTCCTCAACAAGCTCGACCTCTTCTTCATCCATCTCCATTTCTACTTCCTTTCCAGGCTCAACAATCTCTTCTACTTCCATAGTCGATATCTTGCTCCTCCTTATAACTTCCTCAAGTGTCATTGGAGGGGGTAAATCCTCATCCTCATCATCTGCAAAGTCTATAGTCTCGACAGCAACAAAATCATGCCAATCAATCATCGCCATCTGCAGCCGCTCCTGCTCAATCTCGTCTTCAGCTTTCTGCCTCGCCTGCTCTTGTGACCGTTCCCATTCAAGCCTATGCAAGCAGCGTTCCAGAATGGTTGTCATATCAGCAACACTATTTCTCAGCTTGTCAGTATATCCTTTGGGAGGCATCAATACTTTGGAATACGCATCAGCAAGTGAGGTGAAGAACATGAACATACTGTGGGTTGGCTTCAGAAAATGGAACTGAGGATTGTTGATCTCCCTGCTCGTCAAACCTGTCAAAAAAGACTTCCCGTTCCGAGCCACAAACTGAGCAGTGAGCTTAATTATATCCAGTTCCTCCCCTGTAATCCCTTCAGGAAGTCGAACAGTGTACTGCTCTGCATCTGGTGGCTCGAGAACCTTTCGGACAGGTCTAAACTGAGCCGACGGATCAAGCTTTGCAGAGGCATCACTGGCATCAGCAGCCGGAGCAGTAGCAGCAGACTCAGGAGCTGACAAATCAGCAAGCTCCGATAACTGCTGCTGGGTAGAATTTTGATTTTGGGCCCGAGCTTCAGATAAACGATGCTGATAGTAAGCATGGTAAGGATCAGAGGCACGTAAGAAGTTGAATTTAGCATTGCCTTCATTGTTGGCAATGATTCTTTTCTCAAACTCGGGCCCATTCTTCACCACAAATTGTGTGGTTTTATCTACAATGTTTCTGATATCAGGGGGTGGATATATGATTCCAATAGTCTTCGTGTGGGTTTTAACTGTTGTTGGAAGAGAGTTGGATACATCATTATCATTGGTCTTGTCCCCATTCATCTCTTCATCTTTAGATTCCTCTATTACCTGAGCCGGGGGTGTTGGGCCAAGATTCCCATCAGAGGGTGGTGCTGGGAGAGGCAGTATCGGCAATGAGCCCAGCATTTTCCAATCTGCAAATCATAAGTAACGTCAACCCAACAATTTATGCACATACAAACACCCAAAGTTTGAAAAAAGAATAAATGTATAAATATACTGGGGATCATAAGTTTGTATCCAAAGTTTGGAGAATAAATAAATAATTATAAGGTAGAAGGAAGGTTTTGAGCTTGAGTCGCCGGGGACGCAAGAAATCCCTGTTGAGGCCCAACTCCAGTGGATAGTACATATGCGTGCCATACGGGTTAAATCCGCATGGACCATGTCACTGCCTGAGGCCAAATCTGGTGATCTATGGTCGGGGGAAGCATTTGTCCAGTACAGCTCAATAAGTTAATTCTAAATAATTCGCAATGCCTCCAACTAATTACTTCCCAAATGAAACTTGTATTCCCACTTAATGACATAATGAGAATGGAAGAAGTGACATTCTTACATGCTTAAACCAGGTATGCTCAATTTCCCATACATCGTAAGAATGGCCAAAGAAAAAATCTTCTACCAAAAAAAAAAAAATGTAATGATGAAAACAGAAAGACAGAAGAAATGAGAGGTTCAGAAAACCAATTGCAAAACTGTAGAAAAAATAGAACAGACACATTACTTGATTGAGACCAGGTCTATCAGTACTCCTGTCTGTTTGAATGCAGAGGCACTCACCTACAGTCTTAACTGTATTTGCCGATAAAAGACTCAGATACACAAATGAACCTTCATAAAAATTGGATAAAACAAGTGCAATGCAAATGGAAGAAACCAAATGGAGAAGACCTCATAAGTGATCCACCAGAAGAAAAATAGTACAATATTCCTACCAATAAGACTTAACCGGTCGAGTGCCAACCTGCATATATTTTTTGCTAGCTTAAATTAAACAATTCACTATAATCAACCCTATTAAGAGCATGTTTGGCAAACTCAACTTGGTTCAACATACTTTTTATCGACATGAAATGTTCATATGATTTAAAATTTACCATCCCTTATTATCCACACATTCCATAACTCCCTCCCCAAAAGGGAACTTCAGGAGTATTCTAAAACAAAGATTATTTCAAAAGCATATTAACTATTTCTTGGTATTAGAATCCAGCATTTATATATATTTAAAATAAAAACATTACATATACACATAAAACGTTGTTTCTAAACTTACAATTCATTCATATACCTGAATACCCAACTTTTATTGGCTATGCTACAATTTGAAATATCCGAGCAGAGAAATGAGAAAAAGATAGAGATAGAGATAAGCACAAATTACCCATGCAGCATTATTACCAAATAAAATTCACAGGCAAAAGTAAGAACTTTTTACAGAACCTCGAATATAAGTGCTTACAAAACCAGATTGGGGCTTCAATTCACTCTTTTCCACAACCCACCAGTCCGGGCAGGGGCTGAGCAAGTACGGGCATAATTTAATCAAAATCGAACTTTGAGAGTTTGAAGCCATTTTGGAAAATGAGGTCCCACATTGCAAAATCTGTAGTATATTGAGTTCAATTGAAATGGCGGAGTCCAATCAGAGCTAATGTTCAAAGCTAGGGAATTGTAGTACAAAACTAGGTAGTCTAGGCTAGGTTTGAGAAGTGTTCAACTGTGATTGTTCCTTCCAAAGAATTTGAAGAGAGGTCCAAATTTTGTAGCGTGGAAAGTTGCCAAGTACCTTTGTCTAGCCTTTTTACTTAACTCTCTGAGAGAACTAAATTTTGCATGATGAATATGCTCTCAAGTCCGGTAAGGGTCCTCCAAGTTAATTGTAATGAAGTAAACCCGAGTGGGTAAAACTTGTTCAACTGATTGTTACAAGTCTCTGAACTCTTTTAAGGATGAAAATTAAGTGATATCTGGGAATGAATCAACAAGTTGATTGTAGGATAAATCTATAAACTCCAGTGATTCAATGTTAACCTCATAACTTTTGAAGTAAATGTCTGATACATTGATTGTGTGCAAATGACTTAAATTTCCCATTGATTTTGGAATCTCGTGGAGCATATTCCAATTCAATTGAAGCTCCTCAATCAAGAAAATTTGAGTCCCCAAAAAGTATCAAGAATGGGAGCATCTAACTGGTTACAAAAGAGGTCCATGCAAGTAAGATGGGTACTTAAGTTAAAAATCGAGTGAAATATGGAAAAGGAAGTGAGACCATTGTACGATATATCAAGGAACGGAAGAGAGGACAAAGAAGAATACACAAAGATAACAATAGCTGGCAGAAGACTTTTAAGTTTACAATCTAACAAGTACAAATCCTCAAGGAAAGAGAGCTTTGAAATTTGCTGCGCCCGTTGTTGGTTTCATTACGGTTAACATCACACGAGTCGAGATGTTTTAACAAAGAAAGGTGAGAAAGGCAGAAAGCCACTCAAGATTATCAACTCTCAAAATTGTTGCGACTGAGGTTCAAATTCAAGTTTTGTAACTCAGGCGATGCTGGACCAATCTTACCTCCATTATACTGAAAAGATATATGGTAGTTGGGATTTCTTTAAGTTAGCTAATGCCTAATGAAACATATTCAAGGTTATCATTTTCTCATCTCGATTCCATTGAATTTGGATTACCAGCCTTAATGCCGCTGCTGCAAATCCCATTTCATCAACAGAAATCAGAAAATCTATGACCAATCCATTACCCATATAAAAATAAAATCAGAAAGCATACCCATCAACAAAAAGTAAAAATTCAAATAAAATATATCAGAAAATTAACAATATATGAAATACCACAAGTCCACAACTAAGTTAATAAAAAAAAATTGGACCTTTTAAAACCATACAATCCACATTCCACAAAAAGAATAGAAAAGAAGTCCTTACCTGGAAGGCGAGAGACTAGAGTGAGAGCTGAGGCGCCGAGCAGATTCTCCGAGAGGCGGATTCGCGGAGAGAAGAACTGATTCAGTGATTTGGTCTTCAAGAAAAATCTCTGTACGTAATGAAAGAATAATTTCAACAAAATTTACTGTTGAATTATGTGTGAAATGTTGCTTGACTGGAACCCTCGGGAAGGGTTAAATACTGGGAACTGGAAAATGAAGATGGAAAATTTTGGGGATTTCATCTTGACAATTCTCGTTATGGGCCGGTTCTTGTAGAATTGAGCTAACCTATATCATGGGCCAAATTTTTCCTTTATGCTGTGACAAGCATAGGCTTACTCCCCACTCCGGACTCGCCCGGTATTGTCCGCCTAAAATGGAGCAAGACGGGAAACATGATTCTCTAATTTTTCGAAATCAATCCAAATTTATTTATTTTATTTTTATTTTTATATTATTTATTAAAAAATAAGTAAATATTTAAACATGATGGTAAATGAGATATTTTAATGTTTGTCACATCCCATCTATCAAAAATTCTTGATGGAGCAAAAACGGGGATGGTCGTCATCTCTAGGTTATTACAATTGAAGTGTCAATTAAGGATGTTAAAATTTGTACCCCCAACCGCCCAACCTATCTCATATTGCACCGCTCCAAACGGGAAAAGGGATAGAAAACATGATCCCCACACCTGAATAATGGAGATTTGAATTGATAATTTAGAAATTAGTTAAAAAGAGAAATTAACAGTTGTGTAATCTAAATTAATTTACCAAAATCCTTAGAGCATAGTAAAAAAATTTAAAAACTCCAATAACTTCTTTATATTTAACACTTAATTTCACTACTTCCAAAAAATATTTATTATTTTTTCTTGTCTTTTATTTTCACTATAGATTATATTGTTTTTCTTCATTGAAAATTGAAATTCAAGCATTTAATTATAGATAGTGAATTTGACTTTCCAAATCAAAATATTAATTTAAATAGCCTTTTGAAGCATAATTTTAAAGATTGACTATTTAAAATAAAGAACATATTATGTTTAAAGAATCTTTTGAAGATACTCTTGCAAATCAAACTAACAAGAAACCTGAATTGTCAAAAAGTTATAAAAGGGCATGATTTTTATGTTTTAAGACCAGGAAGCGTATAGCAGCATCCCAGAGGAGCCCAAGTCTCCAATAGGTTATAGGTTCATACCATAGCGAAAGCATGCTTTTATACCAAGTGTCTAAGCCAGAAAAGATTATACTTGTTGGCACACTATTGCAAAGACGGAAAAAAAAACACCTCAGGATAGATGGATCCACAAAAATTGGTAGCAAAACACAAACTAAGCCTATCAGACTTGAAATTTGAGAAATTTTACACAACATATGAAGAGGACCCATAGTGTACCAAAGGGAAAAATTTTCTGTTTTTCATTCATCTTCTAATCAAAACTTATAAATATTACAAGAATGTAATGGCTCTGCAGCCTATGAAAATCTGGACTAGAGCTGTAAACAATCAGTTGACAATGTAAAATTGTTTCGATGGTACACTGCCCTTCCCTCCCACTTTTTAAGTTGGAAAAATTTGTCCATTGGGTTATCTGGGGACCTCGTATACTGTGAAACATTAAATTATGTAGCCTGCCGTAGCATCTGTTGGAGCTGAATTACTTCTTGTTGCTGTTCTGGTGGGAGGGAACTTAACTGCTCCGGTGTCAGACTTAGCACTTGCTGAATTAAGGCAGATTCCATCTCGAGGGGGACCTGCATTTGTATAAAGAACAAAAGACAACACAATATCAACAGAACACACTGTTAGATCAACCATGACATCTATCATGTTGTACCGTACATAAACTCTTATGCAATCATGAGAACATCAAAGAGCAGTCGTGAGGAAAAGAACCCATCATGAAGGTATAATTGGTGTCTCCACTAATTGGAGGAATCTTTCTGCTTTGAATTCCTCGGGAGCATAACACAAATTTGTTAAAGCAAATATTAGGACAGGCATACAGTTATATCTAACATTTTCAAAATCTTAAAAACCATCTAGAGATAGTTATATACCATAGCTAGTACTCCTTTTCATAAGATTTACACTTGCATATAACATAATGTAATTTGGACAAACAATTGAAAATTTTACCAGACAAATAAAAGCCACGCATTGACAATAGTCCTCTTGCTGAGGAAAGAAAGTGACTTGTCAATGCTAATTCCACATAATCAATTGAACGGATTTGAACACAGCTTATTTCCAGTCCTTTGGATCAGGGGGTGTCTCAAAAGAAAATGTGTAAAAATCAGATCTTCACAACCACCACACAAGCCAGCGAATGATGAGCAAAGATGTCAAGGAAAATACAGCTAAGGAGAGAATAACAACCTCAGCTGACTGCTTCTGGGAGTTTGAATTTCCTTCTAATATGGTATCTTGTTTTCTAGAATTGACAAAATTTGGTGTTGCTCCAGGTACAGGTGTAGCCAGATTCAATGAGTGGATCATTTGGTCTACACTATGCCCTTTCAGATCCATACTGTTCTGCGTGCCAGACAATACTGAGGTAGGCTGCTAGTAGAAAAGAATACAAAAATCATTTACATGTTGATTCACATTCGCAGTATGATACCAAAATCATATTAGAAAAGAACAACTATGGACATAAGAATACATATTCTTTGGTTTAATTAGAGTTTCATAGGCATACTGACTCCCCCAAAGTAGCCCTATGATCTCATTGAACTGTAAACTATGTTTTCTTGAGAAAATTTGTTTTTCTCCTATTGTATTTTATTGTGTGCGGAGGATGAAGATAATACACGTACGGACAAGCATTTAGTGTGCCACGACAGCTACAATGTGCAGAAAATGTCCAATAAAGTTGCTGCAACTTTACAGGGCATAGAAACTCTTGCAAATATGTCCAGAGAGTCAACCCATCTGATAACAGAACACTGGCTGGCAAAATTGAGAAATTTCCATTTAAATACCTGATGAAAACAAGCATATGTTTGGTCTCTATCTTACTTAACTCCATTTTCTATAAATTTATACACTTCTAAGGACATCACATAGTTCCCATGCTTGGGAACAGCAGCATAGAAGAGAATTTGTCATTACTCTGTCATCCTCACATTTTTCTAATGGTAAACTGCATAGACACAATTAAACCATATAAAAATTCTGGTCACTTAACTCTAGAATTTGGTTTTTGTTTTCGTATGTCTTACTTATGCATCAAATGATAGCATAAAAGCTTGCCAATGAAGGCAAGGCCATTATTCTCAATCTAGAAATTTCAAAACCTCAACTGAACTCCAATGCATCATTTAACTTGGGTTTTCATGCCATGACTAGATTAGAATAATAACAACAGAAAGTATCGATAAACTGCATAAATAAATGGGCATGCATACTAATTTATGCCAGAAATATTATAATAGAAATAATTCCCAAAATTACAGCCAGTAACATTGTATATATTCGAAAGTTTTCAATCTTCCTTCGGTTAAATATAAAACTACCCACTCTTTAATCTACTCACATCAAAATAAAATTTAACCAATATTTGAACTTCATTAACTTGAATGTCAACGTACAAGTACAATCATGTTATGTATGTTTCAACAAAGCTACAGTAGCTTTCACTTCATAACTCCAAAGGTTTGTATTAATTGAGTTTTTCCTCGACTTATCCCATACATGAGACTCAACCATGATAAAATGAATTTTAAGTAATACTTTGGAGCGACGGATATATGTATAGACATTTCAATTATTACATTAAGGCAGGTCAAGTAAAGTTTGGCACCTGGAACGCTTGAGCCGGAAATTGCAAATGCGTCTGTGAGGAAGGTTTAAAGGTTGTGTTGGGAGCGATCATCTGCCCAGTATACCTTGAACTAGTAGATGGAATCGGACCTGGATGTTGTAACATAGGAGTTTGCGCATGCTGGTTCAGGGCAGAGGAAGTTGTTGGTTGAATATGTGGTCTAACTGATAAATTTACCAGTTCATGTGGACGCACAGAGGGAAGAACAGAAATTCCAGACTGTGCGGGAATTTGGCCTTTCTGTAGGACTTGGTTTTGGGTTAGCTGTGGACGCTGAATCTGTGATTGTGTAGGAAACTGTGTGAGTACTGGATACTGGTTTGGATGAGAAGAAGAGATTTGATTCTCCTGTGCATGGGACAAATTCAGATGCATCTTGTTCTGTGGAAGTGGGGGAAGTCCAGGGGGAGTTTGAGTAATAGCATGTTGTCCACTTTGTAGTAAAAACTGCGCTGGCTGGGGAGAAGATTGCCGAATATTGGGAATCCGCAACTGCACAGTTCAAAGATCATTCAAATCTAGTAGTTAGCAATGTCATAGCCCGGAAAAATGATTGTTGCAATGAAAATATCAATAAAAAAGAACTGTAATGGATGAACAGAACCAACCATTTGTGGGGGAACCATTCCTAGCATTATCTGTGCCTGCATTCAAAGTCAAGTACAAATGTGTAAATATGAATGTTATAATCAGCTCCAGATGAAGTAAGAGTGAGTATAATAAAACAGTAGATCAATACAGCAGCCTGGAACCTTGCAAAAGATTGAAAGGTCATCAAATACCAAGGGGTTGATATGTACCTGGAAAAGGGCTTTAGACAAATTTGGGCTGGCAAGTAATAGCTGTCGTGCTTGCTCCTTATTTTGCGTAGCCATTTCCTGCATCGTCATGATAATAAACCCTGTTATGTTTCCAGATATATATCAACGAGGAATAGATCTCTCTAGAAAGCACGTATTGACAACATCCTATATTGCAATATGGTAGAGTTACTCTTGCTCAGCCTAGTGCTCGCATGCCACACCCAAGTTGTGTTGTCTTCCATAACAGTCTTAGTTCCTTACATTTTCGGATTTAAACTTTTCTATGCATGTGAGAATCTCTTATAGGAAGACGGCGTTAATTTGTCTTGAGAGAAGGATTTTTTTTTTTTTTTTGCTCTCCAGGTGTCTTCAATTTTTTTTATTTTTTATTTTTTGTAAACTCTACTGCTTCAGCAATAAAGTTATTATTTACCCTACAATGCATATTATTGACACACTCCAAACAAATTATCCTAGTATGCAATCTGAATCTTATTCAGAAACCAACCTTCATCTCAGAGATAATTCCAGTCAGCTGACTCCTTGACATTTTCGCCAGATGAAGAGTTAAAGGATCAGTGCCCAACACTGGCTGACTTTGCAAACCAATCTGGTTTGATGTGCTAGTAGTCTGAGCACCTCCAAGAGCTCCTGCCATGACATTTGCAGCAGCAGCTGCTACTGAGTCACCTAATGGCTGATGAAAACTAAGATCACCGACTGCTGGGACCCCGAATTGTTTTTGTGGATCTGTATTTCATTGGTGACAATTATGAAAATTAGCAGAAAATATAATTAAAAACTTATGACTACATAATTAATTTTAAAATAAATGTGAAGTTAAGTAATAAAAATTGAAACTTACCAACATTTGTGACCATTCCAGGACCACCCCGACCCTGCATGAAAACACAATCATCATAAGTTTGAGATGAAACTGACATTTCACTCTCTTTGTCCTCAATAACATAGAGTAGTCTTAACAAAACTGAACCAGTATAAATGGTATAGCAATATAAGTAATATAGGAATATGTAGCCATAAGGTGATAGACATAGATCATATAAATGACAATTATAAGACGAACTAGGTATTCTGACTCATTCTATTATTCTCTGTTCTTTCTTCTTTCTTTCTCTCTGTCCCTCTCCCTCTCTCTTTTTATTTCTTTTTTCTTTTTCTTTTTCTTTTTCTTTTTTTTTTTGAGATGGGGTTAGTGCTCTTGTACTTGCATGTAAACCACAAGAACATATTATATAAGAGCATAGAAGTTGTCTCAAATCCAATCATATTCAATAAAAACACTAAAACAGTGTACATCAAAGATAATTAACAAAGATGATCTTTGGTAAAATTTTGGGATTAAGGAATGAACTGAACAAATGGACACACTGTCTAATCAAGTAATACAGCCTTTGCAAAATCTGTCAACACTTTGGAATGTCAAATCAAAAACTTCAATTTTGTGGCCATTTCACTAGGAAAACATAGTGACTAGTTACAGATAATCTTACATCATCATTCTTTAAGCCCCTGTTTGGCTCCATTAAAATTATAATTCATTTCTCTACTTTCTTATCAACCATACATTCTCCAATAAAGTAATATTACACGTAAACCCATACTATTCCAAAGTGCATTTTTCCCGCAATCTAATTAAAATTGAGGTCAAACAAGGGCTAAATATAGTGATGCTATTATATTAACAATCTCTTCTTCATGAACCTGTCCTCCTGAAGGCTCTGATTTCAGGCATATAGAGGTATAATTTTATTGATTTTGATATGTTCTATCTGGTAGTGAAATTTCAATTGTTTACATTCTATATCATTGTGCAACACAATTAATTTACACCAAGTATCTGAGTTACAATCAGTGCACCACATATCTGAGTTACAATCACGTCACCACCAAACTAGTTGTCTCTGATTGAAATTGGAGCAAAAATATTGCTGGGTCTGGTTTGTTAAAGTAGCTGTGATAGGATCTATAAGTTTTTTTATCCAGTTAAACGTCCAAAATATAGGTAAGTTGCTCTGACCTGAATAGAAGTAACCATGTCAGGGCAGTCTTGAACCTTGAGTTTGTTCATCAGTGCGCATTAATAAGTTGTTGGGTGTTCTTGCTTCAAAAGAAAAGGTTGATGGGTGTTCTGCTAATATGCCTTCATTACTTCACATTGAACTTACATAGCTTGACCTAATTCTCAAGGAAATCTCTTTCCTCATTAGAACTTCATTTGATCAAATTCCTCATTCAAGCTTTACGAACTATTAAACTCTGAATAACTTATTCTAAAAATTTTATTAAGCCCCCATTTGGTGGGGATTAAAATCAGATTTTTAGCAGATGTGTAATTGAAAAGTTGTGATTCCATAAAATATGTGGTTGAAAATAATCGTTAACTTTGACTTGGATTAAAATCTAGATTTCAATTTCTATAAAACAGGGGTTAAGTGATATTTTCTGCTTCTACACTCCCTAGATTAGGCCATAAACATACAGCAAAATCAAAAAAACGATCATACTCAAAGAACAAAGAAAATTTGACTAGCACTCAACTATATAAAGCATCCAACAATGAAGTGGCATTAAAGACCAAAAATTTTCATCTATGACCAATACAGATAAGCAAGGGTATAATTAACAAAATGTATGATATTAAAAGCAATGCTTTTTGAAAAGGCTCTACCAAAAGTGAAGTGTGTTTAGAGTAAGTAAAGAAAAATATCCCTGGAAAATGAAAAGCCCCAAAAATTGGAAAAAAACTTGCAAGTCTAAACGGTTACCTGTTCACGATTTCGGTCAGCATTCTTGTCATTTTCAGCAAAATCAACGCGTAGCTGCCGTCCATTTATCTCATATCCCTGAAGATTACGACGAGCACTCAATGCTGTCTCCTCATCCTTGTATTCACAGAACCCATAGCCCTTCGGCTTCCCAGTTTCTCTATCAATAACTAATCTGAGCAGAAAGGAAGCAGGATTACATTTAAGCAGCTTTCAATCAAGGACATAAACACTTAATTTATAATACAGAAGAGTCCGTTTGAGATTATTTTTCACTTCAATACCAAACAAATTCTCTTGATAATTAATTTTTTGAAGAATGCACTGAATATCAGGTCATTCGTTTCTACATGTGACTGAAGCCAATATAGCATCATTTCCCTTTCAAGGATTCTTTCAGGCAAACGTCAGATCAGAAAATGAAACAAAATTTGCAGTTCAATAACAAATCTTGCTTGCACAGAGTCAATGCTGATCACTGTGCTAAATCAGTCAACACACTACCAATCACATCACTCACAGATATTAAAACCTCCAACCTACAAGTGAATCAATTTTGACAAATCTGATGAAGGTAACGACAACACAAGGAGAAACGCCTAAGACCTACACGTAAGGAGAAATTCTCCTTACACTTGCATAAATTTCTTGAGATCTCTTCTCTTTATACTACATATATTCATATCCAACTTGACAGTCATAATTGAATCGGCCTTCGCCACTCCCTCCTGCGTCACTATTGCATATAAATCAACAGGGAAGACGTGTAGAAGAAAAAACACCACTCAAACTGGACATTGATGTGGATCTATGAGCAAATTTTATACATCAAAAAGTATCATCTGGCAACATTTCGCGTGAATAAAATCAGCATGCCACTGCTTACTGGTTTAACTACCCCTTGGAGGCTTGTACACAGGGAATAATTGGATGACTTCTTACTAGCAGTATTGCCATATAAAACTTCAGTATACAACAAAGAAACAAAACCACACCATACTACACCATGTTCTATGCGTTTGGCATGTCTGGAAACATCAAGCTTCGCCATTTTCCAAGATTTGGCTTCTATTTTATGGGCCTCAGAAATGAAAGCTTAAAAGTTGAGACCTTGGCATTTTATTAGACCATCCAGGGACACACATTTAATCTAATGATATATATAGGTGATATCCAGGTAATTTCGCCCGAAAAATTAATTGCTAAGACCTCCATCTCCTTTGCACTTTTTTCCATCTACATTTTCTTTCACTCAAGTTATCTCAAGCAGTTAAGTATACATTAATGCATCCCGACATCTTTCTTGTATGAACAGACGCTTGTTCAAAAGTTACAACTAGAAAACATGGATCTACAATGATCAATTCAATTCTCACAACCAGATATCAAAAGTAACCAGTATTCTTTACAAGTTCCTAGTTTACCCCTCAACGCAAATAATTAATATCACGATGATTGAACTTAAAAAAGGAGATATTTTACACGGGGCAATAACAAATCAAATAGGACTTATTTTTCCAATTAAGGAATAGCCAGAGAGAAGTGAAAAGCCATAATGTTGATTTTTTTCCTTTAAATTGAACTGACCTGAATGAAACAACGGGGCCAACCTCCTCACAAATTTGAATGAGTTGTTCTTCAGTGGCATCATACGGTATATTCCCAACTATATATGTCAACCAATACAATTATCAGGAAAAAGCGAAAAATTTCATCACTGACAATTCTTGTGTGACTATTTACAAAGTACAATTCTTCTGTGACTATTTACAACGAAGAAGTTTTATGTGAATAATTAAAATAAAAGATAGAGCAAGCAGGAAGAACTAACCAAAAACGCTGCGATGCTGAGATTGAGAACTGG
This sequence comes from Fraxinus cuspidata, assembly GCA_903798385.1. Lineage (NCBI taxonomy): Eukaryota > Viridiplantae > Streptophyta > Magnoliopsida > Lamiales > Oleaceae > Fraxinus > Fraxinus cuspidata. Next base: position 27,073 of record CAIGRP010035941.1, read on the forward strand.
CCATGTAACGGTCACAGACTTATCAGAAAAAGGTGAAGCTGATGTAGAGATTCAGCTTCATCTTCTTCTTTTCAAATTAATTCTAACCAAATAAATTCAGGACAAAATAAAAACAAAAGAAACCCTCAAACTATCCTCTCCACTTATTCTGTAATTAATTATTGTTCTACACGAGATTGGGGTTAGGGTTTTTATATGTATAATCAGCAAACCACGAGTGTGAAATTTTTTTGGCGAAAATGAGAATTATTTGTTACCCAATTTAATTATTTATTTACAAGTGCGAAGTAGAGATACGGATGCAGAGATTTTGGATCTCCGATATGGAAAGTACTGGGTCGAATATGGCATGTAGGGCTGGACAATAACCGGTTTAGCGGTGAACCGGTTCGGCTATCCTGCGAACACCTATTGTCTCTTTATTTTCTCTATTTTTAGAAAATAAAAAGCAAAATTATAAAGAGCAAAACTGAAAAAGGAAACATTTTCAAAAAAATTTGAAAAAAAACATCTTTATTTTATTTAAAAAAGTAACGGAAAAAGGTAACTTCCGTTAGCGGATTCCCATTATTTTCAAAATATATATTTTCTTCTTTTATTTTTAACCACATATTTTTCAATAAAATAATATTACACGTAAACTTAATTTTTTTTTAACACACATTCTCCATCAAATCACCATTTTAAAATGCATTTTTGTCAAAATAATGCCCGACATCCCGAGGCCTCTTTCTCCCTTTCTTTTGCCCGGAAGCCCGAGATTGAGGAGCCTTATTCTTCCTCCCACTGCTTGACAAAGAGCTGAGGGATCAAACGTCATTTCTGCACGAATCATCAAGGAGTTAGCTCGAACATAATGATATAGGTATATTAATCAACAAATTGGAAATAGTCCTACCCTCGAGGCCTTTCATCTCCGCCAGTTCGAGGACGTCATCCTCGAGGATGTCATCCATTTCATAAACAAGGGGCTCGAGGTTTTCTAGCATAAGCCTCTCACTCTAAAGACTCAAAATAAGCCTGACCTTCGCAAAAACTCGATGTGTTTGGAAACCCCTACTAAGGACTAAAAGGTAGATCAGGATCTCGAGGTATAACATAAACTCACTTCTCTTTCCATCCCTTCAGTGAACTAGACATCTTCGGGATCCTAAAACCTCCCCGGGTTGAAAGATAAGCAAAGCATGTATACTGAGGAAGCTGCTTCAAATCGAAGACCATCCTACAAAGGTCGACATAGGGCGTAATACCTAGGTGTCTACAGGCTATGAAGAAGTAGGTTAACATCATCCACCCGTTCGGCACTAGTTGCCTCGGGCACATGTTATACTCAATCAGTAAAGCTGTGAAGAAAGGATGCAGAGCCACCTAAATCCTCCCTTTAAAGAATCCTTAGAAATTACGAACTCCCATTCCCGAGCCATATCCATCCTATCCCCAAGCTCGGGAGACCTAATGTCACAGCCCGACATTACGCCATATTCCTGAGCTATTGTCACGGCTAGGTGCTCCTTAAATCTACAGGGTTGGTCGGGATATGTGAAAGGGATCGAGTTTCCTTGAGGTCAAGGCTGGACATCTATGGGGATAGCCATAGGAATAATTGAGACTCCATGATCCTCAGGTGTTGTTCCCAAGGAAGAGGACGATCTATCGATGTCACTACTCGACATCATATCCTAATTTAAACTAATCCAAAGAAACAACTTAAGTTCTCGAGCTCGTACCTTAAAACTCGATCTCGAGAATGGCCAAGGAAGTTACTGAGAGTCAGAAGGTGAAAAATGAAAGGGATGTTAAGTATTTATAGCCCCCCTTTTAGGAAGGCCAGGGGTCTCCTCCTCAACCGTTAGATCAAGCCACGTGTCATCCATCCAGAACACACGCTTTCACCGCCTTTTTTTACCCATGGCTTAGGTCATGATGATGTCAGCCCTCAAACCCACAAAGGAACATTCTTATTAACATGACGTCGGGGTATTCAAACGATATTGCATCCATCCTCAAGTCTCGAGCACGGATGCACGGGGGCCAGTGATATCATTTGTATTTGCTCGAGCATTAATGACTCGAGCTTTCACTTATTCTCGTTGAGCATACCAATTCCTCGAGATAGAAACATAGTGCTCGAGCTACTGACAAATATGTTCGACCACACACGGCACCATTTTGCACTTAGTTCTTGTACCATTAGTCCTCGAGATGTATCCTCGAGCTAGTATTCGCATTATTATATCCTCGAACCTTTTCCTATGCTTGAAACTTCCCTCAGGCATAAGACTAATTATACTTTCAAGGAATTCTAAGCCTATTGAAATACCTCAAACAAGGACTCCTACATTTAGAAGGAGACCATACCAATAAATATCATGGTCAAACTATGATACTCAACTCATATGAGATTCTTAGGGATAAGGACACGTAGCAGACCAAGTCCAACTCGGAATACACTACCTACATTTATAAATACGAAACCATGGATCATTATTCAAGTACGTTTTTACATACAATTCTCAGCATCAAAGTTTCTTCATATTCGCCCTCTGACTTAAGCATCGAAGGGACGACGAGGACACACCTTGACGCCTTTGTTTCAGGTACCAGAACATCTCGTTCGTGCTCGTCCTCAGTCGTCAAGCTCGTAATTCAACATGTGGGACTTTTGGTAGCATCAAAATCTTTTTACTATTGTATTCTTCTTCTCTTCCTTTTTCGTTCCAACTTTCTTTTCATCTATAACATCAAATGTTTAAATTCGAGTGCACTTTATCATTTTATTTTAGTTTTAACAGAAGCAAACCATTTTGAGGGACGCAGTTAGGGAAAAAAGTTAAAAGAGATAAAATCACCACTCTACTCGGAGAAGTCCATGTGAAAAGACCTACTGTATTCTAAGCTTAGCCCAACGTTGGAGTGCCCCAGACGGTTTAAACGCACAGATAAATAGCCGATTCCCAAACCCCGATCGAATTCAATTCCTCCTGGACCTCCAGTCTCCCCCTCTCTATTTCTCCCTGTCCATAGTTATGCCTTCATCTACAATCCCATTTCAATTTCTGAGAATATGTTATGTATTTCGCACAAAGTATTAACTTTTACTGATTACAGGAATGCCCATCACCAAATTTAACAGAAAGTACCTTACTTTGAAGCTCTTTTCAATCCCATGTAAGTCACACTGTTGCCCTTACTCTTCAGCTATTTCCAAACCCTCCGCTAATACTGAATATGACATTCAAAATTCACAATTTTTTATTGAACCCTCTGTTTCCCGTAAAATTATTGAGCCACCCCAAGATTCTGGTCTTGATTTTGAAAAAGATCTTCCAATTCCTGATAAAATATTCAGAGATGCCCCAAAGTCGGGGTCTTACAGACGTGGTGACTCCACATTTTATTCCCTTATTGAGAATTATGCTAAGTCTGGGGATTTCACGTCCTTGGAGATGGTTTTTAGTAGAATGAAACGGGAAAGAAGAGCTTTTATTGAGAAGAATTTTATTGTGGTGTTTAGAGCTTATGGGAAAGCACACTTAACAGAAAAGGCAGTTGAACTGTTTAGTAGAATGGTTGATGAATTTCAATGTAAACGAACGGTTAAGTCATTTAACTCGGTTCTTAACGTGATAATTCAAGAAGGTTTGTATAGTCGTGCAGTGGAGTTCTATAATTATGTAATTCTTAACACACAGAATATTTCCCCTAATGTATTGACATTTAATTTAGTTGTTAAAGCATTGTGTAAATTAGGATTAGTTGATAGAGCTATACATGTGTTCAGGGAAATGCCAGTTTGGAAGTCTGTGCCAGATGTGTACACATATTGCACATTGATGGATGGGTTGTGTAAAGTGGATAGAATTGATGAGGCAGTGGCTCTGTTGGATGAGATGCAGATAGAAGGATGTTTCCCGAGCCCAGTGACATTTAACATCTTGATCAATGGGCTTTGCAAGAAGGGGGACTTGGCTCGAGCAGCAAAACTTGTGGATAATATGTTTCTCAAAGGTTGCATTCCAAATGAAGTGACATATAACACTCTTATACATGGCTTATGTCTCAAAGGGAAATTGGACAAGGCAACCAATCTTTTGGATAGGATGTTGTTGAATAAATGCATTCCCAATGATGTTACGTATGGGACTATTATAAATGGACTTGTTAAGCAAGGAAGAGCTGCTGATGGTGCACGAGTATTGTTGGCCATGGAGGAAAAAGGGCACAGTGCGAATGAATATGTTTACTCAGCCCTAGTTAGTGGATTGTTCAAAGCGGGAAAACCTGAACAGGCTGTGAGAATGTGGAAGGAGATGATGGGAAAGGGATGCAAGCCCAATACAGTTGTTTATAGTGCTCTTATAGATGGCTTATGTCGGGTAGGTAAGTCAAATGAAGCAAAAGAAGTTCTTTCTGAGATGATTAAAATGGGTTGCAAACCAAATGCTTATACGTACAGCTCCCTCATGAGGGGTTTTTTCGAGACTGGGAACAGTGATAAAGCACTCCTTGTGTGGAAAGAGATAGCTGATGAAGATTGTATGGAGAATGATATATGTCAAAGTGTACTTATCAGTGGGCTGTGCAAGGATGGGAAACTGAAAGAAGCTCTGATGGTTTGGAAGCATATGTTTGGTAAAGGACATACACCCGATGTTGTGGCTTATAGTTCAATGATTCATGGTCTCTGCATTGCGGGGTCAGTAGAACAGGGCTTAAAATTATTCAATGAGATGCTATGCAAAGAGTCTGATTCCAAACCTGATGTAATTACCTATAACATTCTTCTTAGTGCTTTGTGCAAACAGGATAGCCTTTCTCGCGCCATTGATCTTTTAAATGACATGTTGGAGCAAGGTTGTGATCCTGACTCAGTTACATGCAACACTTTCTTGACTACTTTAAAGGAGAAGCTAAATCCACCACAAGATGGTAGTGAGTTTCTGGATGAGCTAGTGCTACGGTTATACAAAAGGCATCGCGTTACAGCAGCTTCCAAAATTATAGAAGTGATGCTTCATAAGTTTCTTCACCCTAAAGCCTCCACTTGGGAAAAAATTATTCGTGAATTTTGTAAACCGAAGAAGATTCAAACAGCCATTGACAAGTGTTGGAATGAATTATTTTAGCTGATTTCAGAGATGCGGCTTCTTTGATCACTACTTTCTTTTCATGCCAAATTGTCATGCAATGTATTTTCTAATGTTCACTATAAGATGGGGGGCAGATTCACTGGCTCCTTTTATGACATCAAATATTGGAAGTTTTATGTTTTTGTTCTTACTACTGCTACATAAATCTCTAGGACTTAAGAGTACTGCAAGGCTGCTGCTGCTGACTAATTCCACCCCCCACCCCCACCCTTTCCCACCTTTTGAGTTAGGTAGTTCCTAAGTATTATACTTTGGGGTAATCCTACCTTTATATAAATGCACGCTGTGCTGAGAATTTTGATGCAAACAAGCCAATCATCTTTGATTTAGGAACACACATGATTGATTAATTGGGATTTTATTCATGTGTAGCCACTATTCTAGAGACTCTTCAGAAAGCAATTTTGTATTGGGCCATTTACATTAAGATTCTTTGATCAGGTGATTTGAAAGTTGGTTTTCACATCTACTTCATTATCTAGTACCAATTTAGTATCAAATCATGATTTTTATACCATATTGAAATGGATTTTAACCTTTCCAATACTGCAATTTATGTTGCTCTATTTTGTTAACTACACTTTCTTTCAAAGAACTGCGGACTTTGTTAACCTTCTTATCTAAGAGTCATACAGGTACGATCAGCAAATTTGGTTATGAATCATAACCTTTGTTGTCACCTGAAAATTTATAGGGGTCCTGAAGTATTTTCAAGATTTTGAAATGGTCGTGAATATGTAAATACTTCAAAAAAGAAGATAGTCGAACACAAAAGTTCTTTCCGAGATGTATGTTTGAGGAGTTTGATAATATGTTGCAAGCTGAGGTAATATCCATTTCGCCATTAAACCGTGTCTCTTTTCTTTAGCTTAGTTATATTTTGATTTGGAAACTGTGTAATTCACATTAATTTTATTCATTCACCTGAGTTGGGGCTGAATATTTAGTAATTCATTAAACAGCTATATTGTATTTAGAAATTCCTTCACGCATTATGCAGATATGTGCACTAAATTCAAATTTATTTCACAATACCTCACTGAACTAGCTTAAGCCATGAAGCGGGTACATTTTAGTGCAGTAGTAAAATTGCTTTTAGAATGTAGAATCACAGCTGGACTAGGTTTGCAACAAAAGATGGTGAATGGTTACTAGAGAATGAATTTCTTTCTCATCGTTGTTGCTCGGTAGATCACTTGATTTCTAATTTCTTTATCACCATTGTTGAACTTGCTATTACAGAAATATATTCTGAAAGCATTTGTTAAAGGAGAACAAGAGATTGATAGTTTTACGGCCTTGGTTGCTCTACCCCATCTTCTTCCGGAGATTTTGAAGTTTCTGTTTTGATTTGCTGATGAGCCATGTCATAAGTAGCATGGAGGCCGAAAAAGATGTAGTATACTAACATTATAACTGTGCAGATGCCAAACCTTATGAAAGTTCGAGCTCCTAACGATCCCATGAGAAACAAGTTTATTGCAATTGACAAGGACGGGAACCATGGAACAAGTGGAACTCCCCAGACCTTTGGTGTTCGTTCTTGTGGCAAAAGCACTGCAATCCCCATAGTCCCGAAGAACCAAAGAGGAATGGTAATAGCGTAACCGATCCATCCTCTAGGGTTTAATCCCCAGTAAGCAGAAGTGCCCATGGAGGATGCAATGATGAGCAATAAAAAAATAACTAACTTCAAGAGATTTGTTCTGGGAGTGACTCCTCTTACGTAGTACCTCCTCACCAGAAGTGCAACAGCCATCATCATGAAGATAAAGAGCGTGCTCACAGATAACAAACTTGCCAAGACATCCAAGCTAGAAAAAAAGGCAATACAGGCGCTTGAAATGGTGATTAGAAGTGTAGCATATATTGGGGTTCCTGTCTTTGGATGGACAAGTGCAAAAAATGGTGGAATCATGTGGGCTCGTGCAATATGAGTAATATAACGTGCCTGCCCAAGAGCTCCTACCAGAAGAACTGTGGTCATCCCCTTGAGAGCTCCAAGGGCAACCAGGTATTTAGCCCAGTGCATTCCCACTTTCTGAAACGCGACAGAGTAAGCTGCATCAGGGTCTATATCTGTGTACTTCTGCATCATGGTCAATGAAAGTGCCATCAAGCAATATATCACAGTGATCAACGACATTGAACCTAGCAATCCTAATGGTATGTCTCTTGATGGATTTCTTGTTTCCTCTGCCATGGTTGCAATGGTGTCAAATCCTCCATAGGCGAAGTACACAATTGCCGCCGCTTGGAAGACCCCTTGGGCACCATAAGGCAAATAAGGTTTCAAATTGGATGCATTGCCATGAGCAAATCCTGCAATTATCACAAATAAAATCACCAAAGTATTTATTGCTGATGCAATCCAATTTATGTAGGAAGCTCTCCTTGCACTGGCCATTGCAATTGCTGATGCAATTGCGAGAACTCCAACAGCAATCGGATCCAAAAGGTTGTATCCATCCTTTAGACTTGTATGGATTCGTAATGAGTTGGGAGGACGGTTCAAAAGACTTGTGAAGTATGAAGTCCAAGATCTAGAGACAGCTGCACCTCCGACAATTGATTCAAGAAGTATATTTCCAGCTGCTATAAAGGCTGCAAGGTCTCCTAGTTCTACTCTCAGGTAAGCAAATGATCCTCCAGCCACAGGAATTTCTATTGCAAATTCGGTATAGCAGAAAACAGAGAGCATTGCAGAAATGCCTGAAGCAACATATGATAAGACAATGGCTGGGCCTGCATGATTGTGTGCTTCTTGGCCAGTAAGTACAAAGATGCCAGCTCCAATGACTGCACCGAATCCGAACCAGATGAGGTCCCACCAGTTAAGGCAACGTTTCATTTCATTCTCGCTCTGTTTTCGAAGTTCCACAATCTCCTGTGCATCATCGGACCTACTTACAAGGCGGTCCTTGAATCTTGAAGTTGTCTGTGATAGGGCAGATCGGTAGTTACTCCAATCTTCAAAGGATTTTTCCGGGAAGAAATCTTGTTTGCTCCATCTCCAATAATTTCTTGAATGAATCTTTTCAGCCATGTCTTCAACTGAGCTCATTCCTGTTCTATTCTTTTCTTTAGGTCACCTTGTTTTCTCAATTGGACACCTGTTATATGACTTATCGCTCCACTCTCAAGTAATTGGATTGGAATTATTTTCTGTGAATACCATTTTCTTGGGGGTAAAAAAAATAAAAATCAATGGCCACTTTACTTTCAAAGTTACTCACCCATCACTGAATTTTAATTTTTTTCTGAATAGTCACAGTACTTTGAAAGTTGTTTCCTCAAGTCACTGAACTTACTCTTCACTATTTTTTCATGTTCCTTTCCATTCATCACTCTAGATTATTCTAAAAATTAATTATTATATTTGCCACATCATCGAAAATTTCAACTTTCCAAAGGAAACTTAGTAAGAATTAAAATTTATATTTTAATTTAAATCAAAATTAGCAATGAATTTTATTGAGATCACAATTTTATCAAATTATACTTAAAATTTGATGTTAATCATCACCAAACAAGGGCTTAGTAATGGATGGAAAGCAATGTTGAAATTATCTTGACTGTTCAATTATTTTAAAACTTTAGGGACGGTTGAGATATAATGTTGAAACTATAGTGAACATCGAGATTTTTAACCCCATTTTATTGTATTTTACCTTTGGATATTTATGCGTGTGAGAGGGAGAGAATCAGCAAGTTGTTTGACAGCTGAATCTCTTATCGTGGTGAGAGCAAAAATTTTGTCTTTTTGTGTAGAAGTCTTTGATAAGTCATTTCATATTTAATGTAAAACGGACAGCCGAATGGCATCTTGATGGTCCATAGCAGCCTCTCTTGGACTTTTCCATTGAATGGGATGGGTTAGGCACCCCAAAACAGCTTTGACTTCAATTTTGTAAGTTTTCATGTCCCTATTTTCAGAGTTGGACATAATATCAAGATCTGCACATGTTCCTTCGGGGCATAGTCGAGGAGCATTATTTTGAGGGACTATATACCTAGTTGATTTTCAGATTAACCCTGTGAACTCCTTTGTGTGTGTATATCATATCCACTGAACTAGCTAGAAGATATCGCTTTGCGTCGAAGCATTAAAAGAAAAGGACTGGGAAACAGATCAAGATCGAATTTACTGGAGATGTGAAAGTCCCGGTTGCTGCAGTAGTAAAAACATCCTGCAGAATTGATGGTTTTGAAACGAAAAAATCTCGTTTATCACTAATGCAAAAATTGAAATCCAGTAATCTGACATTCCCACAACCAACCAGAGCAATTGTATTACAGCAACAAGTCATTAAATAATTCTTGGAAGTCATACAAAACGAAAACATAACTAAAAGCAGCAGTGAAACGGTTCTTGAAAACAAAGGAGAATACGGATATTAAGAGGCATCGGCAGCAGGTTGGGTCACTCCAAACTTCACTAACAACTTACTCAACGTCCCTGGTGAGCAGACCTGATACTTCACTTTTCCATTAGAAAAGAAAACCTCAGCCAATTCTAGTTTCTCTGAAGTAAGACTAGTGCTGTCCATTGTCTTACTGAGTACCTTCAGAGCAAGTTGAACGGCCTCTTCCCTCGTGATTTCATCCTTGTAGTCCTGCTTAAGCATTGATTGAGCTGCCTGATTGTTTGATCCAATAGCTGCGGCCTTCCAACCACTGTAATTTCCACTCGGGTCACTCATGTAGAGCTGGAACCCATAATTTTTATCCCAGCCTGCAAAAAGGAAAGAGACACCAAATGGACGGAGCCCACCAAACTGAGTGTAGCCTTGCTTGGTGTCGCACAAAGACTGAACTAGTTGTTCAACTGGCATTGGTTCTTGGTAAGCATAGGTATATCGCTGAGCTTGGACTCTGGCAGTGTTAATAAGGATGTTGGCATCAGACATAATTCCAGCCACAGCACATGCGACATGGTCATCAATCTTGTACATCTTCTCCGTCGATGCCGAGGTCTGTAGAAGCTTGGAAGTCACTTTCTTTTCACCAACCAACACAACCCCATCTTTGGACAATATTCCTATGGCACTCCCTGCATTCCCAATGGCCTCCATCGCATATTCTACCTGATAGAGGCGACCTTCAGGAGAGAAGATTGTAGTACGACTGTCATACCTTCGAGACATTTTGTATTCTGAAGTGATTATATTTCAATGATTAGATCAGTGTCATAGCTAAATTGACCATGAACATTCATATTCCAAAGAAAGTGTGAAAGTAAAATTTAAGGTATGCAGTAAGATGGATGCCAGATATCAGAATAATCATCATCGATAAAGATCGAACAACAATTTATTTGAGAACCAGAATCCATAAACATTTTGTTGACCATCATTATTGGCAGTTTTCATATTGACCCACAGAATGGGTCCTAGCTCCATGGAATGAAAGCATGTTATGTGCGATAAAAACATGGGTCAATTAGTGAACACAACAGAATATTGTCAATTTAAGTACTTAGTCAATGCTAATGGAAGTCAAGTACATCTTTTACCGCTTCCAACAGAGCATATGAAAGGTCATTATAGTTTATGGCAAGAGGTCTAAATCTTACTTGCTATGGGCATAGCAGCATAGCGAACTATTTTCACTCATTGAAACATTTGTTCTGACAGTAAGATTATCTCTCAGACAACAGGTTCAGAATTTGTCAATTTTTCTTTGATAAGCTAGAAGCAAGCTGCAAGCGAATAAACTAAGCAGAGACGAATAATTTTAGGAATTGTAATTTCGAAAAACAAAAACAAATGTAAATCTGCCTTACAGTAAGTTCAATTGGACTTTTGTTATGAAAAATATTGACTAAAAGATCATTTTGCAGGAAAGAGGCTCCTTATCATTAAAAATAGTTCCCCAGTCTTACATTTTCAGCATGAAGAAGAGATGGAAGAGAGGAGGGGAAGGTCCCTTAATATAGCAAGTAAAACAAGATATAAATCTAACAAAATAAGAACATTTTACTGTGTATTATAGGCAGTAACAGAATAGGTCAAAGTTTAAACATATAGTCATGGAAAATAAGAAAAAAGTTTCGTTCAGATATTCAAATAAGCTATGAATTATACACAGCTCTTGCATGAATCAATACTAATGACTTCAACTTTCGGACGAAAATAATTAAAATAACATAAATTATGTAAACACATATCTAATTAGTGAAGCACATGAAATATAAATGTAAAACTAAATATATTATAGGCCCTCCAGAGGCACCAAAGACAATAGCTGTACTTATTGATATGAGTCACGTTCTCACGTCACTTTACTGGAAGTAAAAGAAACATGCAAGAGAGTTATCCTTCAAATTGTCTAAAACAAAATGCAACAAAAGAAATTTCAACCATTCTATCCAACAAACACTTTTACCCTAAGTGCATGTTTGACCACACATTCTTCCAATAAAATAATTTTGCACGTAAACCTAAAATTTTTCCAATTTATAACCACACATTCTAAAAAAAATTCACTATCACAAAATTTATTCTCCCAAACAATGGACTCAAATAGAGCGTAAAGAAAATGTAGCTTCAAATTAGTTAGTTAATGCTGGAAATTGGATGATTTAGGCCCATAATACTAACATGTGCCTAAAACACTCTTTTGAGGTAGACTGTACCAGTTTGCTTGAGTAAAACGGGTAACGAAAAGCACTGCACTAAGTTGCAGGGGTGTGGGAGTTATGATGACTCTCCGTCATTGACTTTGCACTTCCAAAACGGAAAATTATAATAAGAAAATGTAAAGAGGAATGATTTTGGAAAAAGCATTGAAATACAAGTTGAGATACCATAATCAAAACCATTGTATGCAAATGCAACATATCATTTTGGTAAACATCCTTTCATGTAAGAATATACACGAGGAGGCACATAGAAAGATAGCTGATTGCAGGAAAAAACAAATGGGGACAAACTTTTCTATATAAACATTAAAGAAAACTGAATTTTTCTATATAAAACATTAATGAAATCATGCTCCCCCTATTGACACGTCTTCTCCCACATCCAAGTTCCAAATTTTCAATTTCTAAATTGTCCTTATAGATCTCTTTTCCAATAATACATAAATTCTCGGTTTTTCGTCAGTGGGTTTTAAAATTTAAGCAAAGAACCAGCCCTAATCTTTCCAGCAACAAATTGGGGCTGAGGATCTGGATAAAAACATTTTCCTTTGAACCCCAATTCCACGGCAACAAACACAATGCTAGATTTTTCAAACAACAATCTAAACCAACAGCGTCTAATATTAATATCCTCATTGTTTGGGCTCCAACAATAAATTTAGATAAAAAATATATATATTAACTTTTCATCTAAAACTATGAAATACTTCAAAAAGAATTAAAAAAACCCCCAACCGCCCTCATACATCGTGTTCTACGATCATTTAATTAGTTCAGTTCGCTGCTCCCTAAATTGAAATTTTAAAATCTATCACAAGAAGAAGAAGGAAAAAAAAGGATGACGTTCACAAAATCATAACTATCAAGGAACTAGGGAGAATCAAGAAAAATAACACGTATACAGAGAGCGAGTGAGATTACCTGACTCAGGATCTGAAGAGTGGAAGCGTTGTAAGTGTAGAGAGCAAGAAGAATTTATTTGAACGGGCCTTTCTTTTCTTTTTGTTCAAGCTTCTTCCTACTATCAAATTCCAAACATGGAGTAAAGTGTCGCAATGGTCACTGAACGACCGTATCATAAGTTATCGGGGTTAATTTCACGGGGTTAATTTCACTGGTGGCTACCCAACTTTATAGTTGGTGTCAACATGGCTATTGAACTTAATTTTATTTCATCATGGCCACTGAACTTTATACTTAGTGTCACCGTGGCTACCCAATTTAATTTTATTTCACCAAGACCAATCAATTGCATATAACGTTTCACTATATCCACCCAATTTTATATAATATTTCACAATGGCCACTCGACTTCTTTTTATTATTTTCATTAATTTTAAAAGGGGTAAAACGGTAATTTTACATTATATATAAAACAAATTTTTAAAAAATAAATAAATAATTATTTTAAAAAAATAAAACAAAAACTTATTTTAAAAAAATAATCAAAACAATAAAATAAACTAAAAACTTATTAAAAAAATATTTTTAAAATAAAATAAAAAGTTATTTTAAAAAAACGTTCTTTAAAAAAAGAAAATAAAATAAAAAATTATTTTAAAATAAACGTTTTAAGTTTTTTTATATATAAGTTTTTATTTTATTTTATTTTTTAAAATTTTATTTTATATATATAATGCAAAGTTACAGTTTTACTCCCTTTAAAATTAATGAAAATAATAAAAAGAAGTCGATTGGCCATAATGAAATATTATATGAAATTGGGTGGCCATAGTGAAATGTATATGCAATTGAATGGTTTTGGTGAAATAAAATTAAATTGAGTGGCCATGGTGACACTAGGTATAAAGTTCAGTGGCCATGGTGAAATACAATAAAGTTCGGTGGCCGTGGTGAAACAAAATAAAGTTCGGTGGCCACGGTGACACCAACTATAAAGTTGGGTGGCTACCAGTGAAATTAACCCTAAGTTATCGAGTTTCACCGCTAAACTTATTTAAATATTGGACGAAACTTACTGGTATGATATCCGTTTCAAACATTTAACGAAATTAGTGACGTGGTTAACGGAATGTACATTGATGCCCCCATCACATCGTCAACAAATGGCACGTCTTCGATTGCTCAATAAACTTTGAAAAATGTCTTCAATTCTTCATTAAACTTTAAGGTAGTTGAATTTTGGCCACTAAACTTATAAAAATGACATCGG
>CAIGRP010035953.1:0-12619 GCA_903798385.1 Fraxinus cuspidata
AAACTTTTCTGGAAAAATCATCAATCAGTGATAAACAAATATAATTACCACCTTGAGTGGTAGTAGGTGATGGGCCCCATAGGTCAGAATGAATATACTTAAGGATAGAAGAAGTCTTATGCTTTTCAGTATTAAAATGAAGCCTATGTTTTTTTTCCTAAGGTACAATACTTACAGAAAGGAAACTTAGAAATCACATATTTACCAAATGCCCATTTCCTATTCAAAGCAGGCCCTTTTCATTCACATGTGCAAGCCTATTATGTCATTTCAGGGTAGCATCAATCTCAGCATAAGAGGATTCAGCAGTGTGACTCAGAACTATACTGTCTCCAGTGACATATATACCATTCCTCTTGGCACCTTTGAAAATAACTAAGGAACCCCTTAGTTACTTTCAAAGAACCATTTCCAATCCTACTTTGCAGGCCTATATCATCTAGATTACTCATAGAAGTCAAATTTCTATTCAAGTTAGAAACATACCTTACTCTTTCTAGAGTAAAGGTATATCCATTTTCAAATTTAAAAGTCACACTACCAATTCCTTTAATACTACAAGCTATATTGTTACCCATAACCATCTCTCTACCATCAAGATCCTTAAAGTTTTCTAATCAAGGTCTTTTAGAGGTCATATGAAAAGGTATATCCATTTTCAAATTTCAAAGTTACACTACCAATTTCTTTAATCTTATAAGCTACATTTTTACCCATAACCACCCCTATTCCATAAAGATCCTTAAAGTTCTCTAATCAAGGTCTTCTAGATGTCATATGAAAGGTACACCCTGAATCCAGAATCCATTCACTATTCTGATAACTGATATTTGCATAATTTGCAAATTTTCATATCAGAAATGGGTTTTGTCACCACACACACATCAACTGTTCTCTCATCTAAGGGTTCTACTGCATTTCCCTCATCCACTTTCATCTCTCTATTCATTCTTTCTCTTATAACAGTTTTTTTATAAAGTGTCATGTCTTTCCACACCCAAAGCACTTCCTATTTCAACTCTTAGACTTTGATCTAAACTGCAATTTCCTCTTTTTCTTAAAATTATTATTCCCCTGATGACTCAGACTATTTACTTGCCTAGACATAGGTCTCCATCTCACAAATAAACTCTCAAATTCCTTTCTAGTACTATCAACCTTAACCTCTAATTCCTTACTTCTTAAAGAATTAATCATTATCTCAAGAGTTAAAGTATCTCTACCATACTTAATAGTAGATTTAACATCCTTATATACTTCAGGTATAGCATTTAGAAGGATACTAACTTTATATTCTTCAGAAACTATATTCCCAACATTAGTAATAACTTGAACTAATTTATTAAAAGTATCAAGATTATTATCTAAATCTTTAGACATATTAATCTTAATCTAGAAGGAAGAGTTTATTAAGCAGACTTTTAGATATATATTGTTGTTCTAATTTGACCCATAAGGGCTTAGCATTATCAAGTTTTCTAATTAAGGTATAGGCAAGTTCATCAGATTCAAGTTTTTGATCATCAGTCATAGTATCAGGGAATTCACCAGTTATAGCCTTAGAAACTTTCGGTTGAACTAAGACCCCTTTCATTTTTTGCTGCCAAATGAGAAAATCCTTTTTTCCAACTCCAAGTTCAAAGGATCATTTGAGGTTTCTAATCAATACAAAAAAAGATATTTGAGGTCACGATTTAACAGAAAAGCAAAAAACAGATATTTCAAAGCCAATGGAATATCACACAAGCCTCAGTGTAACTTAAAAAATAGAGATGAAATATCACTCAAATCAACAGGCCAATAGCACAGTGAAAACAATGTGAAATGCAACAGTATTTATAAACAGAATAATACCCTCAGTGAAAACACAAAGTCACAGAGAGATTAAACCAACTAATAGTCACAGTAAATCGCCAAATATGCTATAGTATATTAAACAGATTAATATGGTGAATTCCTCCAATTTTTACGTGTTAGAATCCACCAAGATTCCGTGAGGTTCACGACCCCAAGTCAAGGCACAATTCGTTATCACGAAAAATAGAGGAAATAACATTGGAAAAATTAGGGGGGATAGTATTAACAAGGGTTAGGAATTTTCAACCAAGAAATTTGAGTAACAGCTACAAAGAGCCCAGGTATCCAGTAAAATCAACAGAGAGCCCACAGATAGAGTTTTTGTCACCAAGATTCAAGCCAATGTTCATCAAAGAACCAAGATCACCGTAAAAAAGCCAAGATCAGTAAAATAGGAATCTAGGGTTTCACTGATTTCAGATCGATCCAAGTATGTCGACTAAAAATTAATTTTTCAGCACAAATACTCGATTGAAGCTTCGTTCTATATTCACGCAGGCTCTGATACAACTATTATATCTTGTAATGAACTAAAACCATAAGAACTCAAACCAATCGACAGAATATCACTAGCATCAAGGATCAAAATAATTTTGGGCTCAGAAAATTACATTGTAGAAGTACAATAATGAAACAACCACAAAAACTAAGCCCTAAAATGAACGAACATACCGTATCTACTACAATGGACACGAGATCAACACACTGATCTCTTCTCTCAAAACCTAGAAGTGAAGAATCACCCAGACTTTAATCACCCTGATTTTGCCTAAAAACTAGAAGTTAAGGATTACACACAGTAAAGAGAGCAAACAAAAAGCAGAGAAGACGAACAGAGAGAACACAGAAGCTTCTCACTCGAACAAAATGAAAACACACTTCTAATGGGTGACCACTCAGCTGGTATATATACAAGTCCTCCTCACTGTAGATCCAGTAGTTAATCTAATGGTCCAGAGCAACATACGTGGCCTCCACCTTGGGCTCGGGTTTGGGCTTGAATCAAAATTGCGTTATCGGGCAATGGCAAACTAATATCTTTGGCAAGTGGGCTTCGCCCAAGTTTTATCATAGCCCAAAAGGATTGAATGCAATTGACAAGAATGACATGACAACCCATCATTTTCGTTATGTTTAATGTTGAAGTTTATTTCTGCATGAATGAACGATTAAATTTGGTTTAGATACGAAATTTAAATGTAGCATCCTGTTTCCGAAATTGATCGAAATTTGAAATTCTATGATCATAATTTATTTTTGTATTCGCATTAAACTTCATGTTGCAATAACTAAAACTTTATGAAGAAATTAAAATTGCATTCTGAGTACAAAAAATGTTCACGTATCACATGCTTAAAAACTTAGCGCATATTTGATAATGAGTCGGGAAAAATTCTTTGGTTCGATTCTTGATGGATGCACTTGGAAAGTTTAGTTAAATCGCTGCTTATAGAAGCATACCGCTTTTGCTTTGGAGCAAGTGACATGAGCTATGTTTACCTTGAGTGTTACATTCAGTACATATAAATAGTCAAATGTATGTGCATGCATTCTTCTAATTCATTCAGTTTGCATGCAATTGGTGTGTGTTGTTAAAATATTGGATTCGATTATCTTTTTGGTGATAATTTGTGCATTATTTAAGTTATAATTAGGATCCACATCTTACTTACTGCACATGTAAAACTATAATGCACTTTATGTTTAGTTATAAATATGTATACAGTTATAAACGTGGAAAATAAATGTTGTAAATGCTCATCCCAAATTGGTAGCAGCAGCTACGAGAGCAGTTAGTTGCTCCTTTTCCTGGGAATGGGCACTTAAATAGCAATTATTCTTTCCTGTTGGTATGTTTTCTAGTGGTGTTTTTGAGATGACTAAAGAGTTTATTTTCTCGATTTCCCTTTTCGTTGATTACTTTGTTCAAGGACGATGCAATAACATTCTTACTTTCTTAAAACATTGTATTAATGGCCGTACAAGGCAAGGTATAATTTTTTATTATTTTTATTTTTATTTTATGCTAGTCCACCCCCCCGCGTAAAGCAGGTGTTGTGAGGTGGAGAGGATGTAAAATAAAGAACAGAGTATATAGCTATTTGAACTAGCGATGCTTTGGATTTAGACGTGACCCGTCTTGGTTTTCATTTTTATGATGCAATCCAACCATTTTGAGAAGCTTCCTGCATCGTGTCGATAACTGATGAACCTTCTCAAACGCCTTTGTTATCTTCTCAATTAACCCCTCAACATTGAGCAAGTATATATGATATCAAAAAACCTTGTGTGAAAAATGTTTTAGGCGCTGAATTTCCTGTATTTTGCTAATGAAATTTGGTGAGGGGAGCTAGCTTAGTGTTGTTTTTATAACATCGAGACTGCATTTGGAACTGATCAATGATCTAACAGGGGAAAAACTAGGGGATTAAATTTTTAATAATTCAATGTTTTTATTACTGGGTTGAAACTGAGGTTGCTTTTGCCAAAGTCTCTGTCGAAATAATGGCTTTAACATTTTAGTAATGCCAAGTCAAAATCTCTTCATTTTAGTTTGCACCATTTTCCCCAGGTGGTCCCTTAGCTTGTGACATTATTCATAGGAAATATAAGGTATAATTCATTTCGCATTACTTAGTCAAGACCTGATGGTAAAATGTAGTGAATCTTAGTTTCTTACCAAAAAAATAAGAAGAAGAAGAAGAAATCAACACGTCTTATTTGGTATCTAGAATTTATAGGAAATTTCCTAGAATTTGTACAATAATGTAGGGATAATATTTTTATATNGAATTTGTACAATAATGTAGGGATAATATTTTTATATCACTGGAAAAGTCATAAAATGAATAGTAATATTTCCAGTTAATCGACTGTGCATCAAGTTTCTCCTTTAAAAAGGGATGCTCCCAAAGCGGAATCCACCAAGCAACATATATAAGAGATTTTTGCAGTTTTAGTGTGTTGAGAATTAAGAAAGATGAGAATAAAGTTACAGGTAATGTTAGTGATGATGGTGCTTTCATTACTAAATGGATGGTATTGTTTAGGGTGTTGGGAGGAAGAGAGGGTTGCTCTTTTGCACCTCAAAGCAAATATAAACTTTCCCGGAAGAGAATCACTGCCTTCATGGGGCGTTAATGAGATTGAAACTGATTGTCGTCAATGGGAAAGGGTCAAATGCAGCAACAAAACTAAACGAGTAATCAAACTTAATCTTGATTCCACTAGGGATTGGAAATTAGGAGTTTGGTATTTTAATGCCTCTCTATTTCTTCCCTTTCAATAGCTCAGAAATCTCTCTTTGTTCGGGAATCAATTAGTAGGTTGGATTGAGAATGAAGGTACAGTGCCATCTCTCCTTAGTTAGGTAGCTAGCTAATTCAATTTTGTTATTCCTATTTCGTTTGAGTATATATCGAACCTTGTTGCAGGTTTTGATAAATTGTCAAAATTGAGAAATTTGGAGGCCCTTGATCTGGGTCAAAATTCATTTGATCGCGAAATTTTGTCAACTCTTAGTCGGCTTTCTTCTCTTAAGTATTTGAGACTTCGATACAACTTTTTAGAAAGAGAAAATTACAGCAATGGTAAGTTCAATATACTTCATATTTTGGGGGTTATTTCGCAGATAATGTAATTATCAAAGAATCAACCCTTTAGAAAATAAATCAACCTATTATAATTAAAACTTTTCTTATTACGGTATAAGATAAGCAATTTCTCTAAATCTTTAATTTTCTCTATTAAAAGTACTGATCAAACAACCAATTTAACCTTATTACTCTATTACGAGAAAAAGCAGAGGGAGTAAATAATTTTAAAATATAGTAACAATAACATTTTTGTGAAAAAACATATAAGTGCAAGAATTTTTTGAGTGAAGACAAGATAACAGAGTTCCAACTTTCACTGATTTTATGAATGCAAAAACAGAGTCCATGGAAAAAACAATATAGAAGCCAGAAGCTCAACTTGAGATTTTATCAATAATTTCTGTTGTTTGTAAAAATGAAAATCTTGGTTTCACATTAGATAAATCTACTTACCATAGTGTAACTTGAAAATTATGCAAATTGCTCTCCTATTACATCAAAACATTTGTCATTTGTTCCTTCCTAATAAGTTCAGCATTACTAAATGTATATGTTAATTGTATTGAGATAGATATTAAATAGCTTTGACGAAACATATTATTATTTTCTACAAAAAATCATTGTGTAGGCCGTGAAAGACTTTTCGGATTAACCAAGCTGGAAGTTCTTGATTTGGGGGGTACTGATTGGTTTATCGATAACGAAATTCTATCGATACTAAGTGAGTCTCCTTTCCACAAGCACAATATATTGTTTTTAAGTCATAGGACCTTTTAATATCTTTACTTGTATTTTTTGACAGATCTGTATGATTTTATCAATTTGAAGGAGCTCGACCTAAGTCAAAATAAACTTAGAAGCTTGGGTACCATTTATGGTATATCATCTCATTTCGTTCTTCATCCTCATTCATTTTAAATTTCCTTTCTTTCATTACTTCACTTGTGCCTTATTATGTATGAACAAAAGCATTCATGTTATTTTGCTTCCGGGGCCTTCTCTTTCCCTAAACAGTAGTTTGTTCTTTATTAGATATTATATTGTAACTTATTGCGGATTTGGTTATACAAACAGGTCTAAAATATTTGAAGATCCTTAATTTACAATCAAATTACTTCAATAATAGCATTTTCTCCTCACTTCACGGGCTATCATCACTCAAGTATCTAGATCTCTCTTACAATGAACTAAAAGGAACCATCCAAATGAAAGGTTAGTTCTGCAGTTTAGAACTCCTCATTTTCTTACTTGTGTCATACAAAATTGAGTTCTCGATCATTATTTTCACATTTTGTTTGTACATGTTTATTTCTCTACCTCAATCTAGATTTACATGCTTTGAGTAATTTGGAGGAGCTTGATCTAAGTTCCAATGATGTCGACAACTTCACAACTCCAACAGGTACTCAACTAAGTTTTTCAAGTTCCTATTTTCGGAATAATGAATGTTAATACGCTTATACTTGAATATTATCCTGGAGAGATCTACTTTTCAGGCATCAAAAGTATGTATCGTCTCCAAGTGCTAAAATTAAATGGAATAACTGTCTCCAACGTTAGCAACATGGTGCAATCTTTGAGGGCATTCTCATACCTCAAGCACTTCCATTTTCAGTACAATTATGGAAACGGAAGCATTGGATCTTATGGTATGCCAAAAAAGCTGTAATTCCTAGTCACAAAAATTATATTACTAATTACAATATGAACTTCAATTCTCATGCACATTCCATTGCTTACATGTATAAGAGTTGAGACATCTAAGACGGCTAGAGGGATTGTTCTTGGATGGTTCTGCTGTGGATTTGAACTTTCTACAAGGTATTGGAGCACTAACTTCCCTCGAGATTTTATCTTTGTCCAGATGCGGACTCAATGGCACCCTTCCCGTTCAAGGTAAACTTCAATGCTTGTTTGGTAAACAATGTTTTTCCTGACTTGACATGGTGATTACCATATTGCTTCATCAATTATTTCTATTTTCACAATTTTACAACTTTCCTCGTATCCCAATTGAACTTTTGGTTATTGAATGCAAAGTCATCTACGATTGTGAAAAATTACTACATGATTTTTAAGAAAACAAAAGATATTGATTACCTCACTATCAAATATAGAAAAAAATCGTGAAAAATAAAAATGAACCAGAACATCTTTTTTGTATCAAAAGAAGTATTTAACTTCGTCAATTAGGACTTTATAATTAATATAATTTAAAGAGGTTCGACTAACTTTACAGAGTTACTTAAAAGTAATTATATTTTACAATCGATAGCTCTTTTTATTATTTTTTATTTTTTATTGGTGAGAGTGGAAATAAATAAGTTAATAGTTACATTCAAAATAAGTAACTTATTGTCGTCTTTCACCAACAAAAAAAAAATCACTTTAAAAAAGAAAAGACTTGTAAAAGTTTGGAGACGAAAAACTGTTTTTTTTTTTTAAAGCAAAGCCTTGATATTACCTATTTCATTGGTGGGTTTTGAAGTATCAATTGTATTCGTTTGATTTGCAGGGCCGTGTGAGCTTAAAAACCTCCAAGAGTTAGATCTTAGTCGGAATGAGTACGAAGGAATACTTCATTCGTGTGTTGCAAACATGACATCTCTTAGATTGGTTGAACTTTCACACAATACTTTCACTGGAAATATTGCTTCCTCTCCACTTTCGAAACTCACATCACTTGAATATCTCTCCCTTTCAAGTAACAACTTTCAAGTTCCAATTTCATTCAAGGCATTCTTTAATCATTCAAACTTTAAGTTTTTATTTTTGGAAAACAATGAAATAATAAATGACAACGAGTTGGGAAATTTGGTTCCCAATTTTCAACTAGAGGTTTTTAGTATGCCGAATTCAAGAGGTCAACCATCACCACCCAACTTCCTTTACTATCAATCCAATTTGGGAATTCTTCATCTCCCAAATAACAGCATAGGACCGAATTTTCCAACTTGGTTGTTGGAGAACAACACAAGACTTAGGGGACTATACCTGAGGGATAATGCTTTTACAGGACCTCTCAAGTTGCCAACAAGCACCAATCCCAACATGGAGACTTTCGATGTATCTAATAATGAGTTCAATGGACATGTTCCAACTAATATAACTTCAATTTTTCCAAACTTGGTTGCATTATACATGGCAACAAATATGTTTGACGGTTGTTTACCTTCTAGTTTCGGTGACTTAAAATCAATAGAATATATAGACTTGTCCAGCAATAACTTGTCAGGTGAAATACCACAGGAATTAGTAATGGGATGCTTTGCTCTATTTTTTCTCAAATTATCGGATAATAAATTGCGAGGACAAATATTTCCAGGATCTATCAACCTACTGAACTTGAGCTATTTATATTTGGATAGCAATGAGTTCTCAGGAACCATTCCAAAGAGCTTGTCTACCATCCCTCTTATAGTGTTAGACGTTAGTAACAACAGTTTGTCGGGCAGAATTCCTACATCAGTGGGTAATAGGACAAGATTGGATCGAATTTCTCTGTCTAACAACCAGCTTGAGGGTCCAATCCCGGAGGAAATTTGCAATCTCGATAATCTTGGCCTCTTAGATTTATCCGAGAACAAGTTACGTGGCTCAGTCCCATCTTGCTTCAATCCATCATCGATATGTCACATCTATTTGAACAATAACCAACTGGAGGGTGAGCTCCCGTATGCATTTTATAATAGCTCCTCTTTGGTATCATTGGATCTTAGACGGAATAAGTTCATCGGAAGTATCCCTCAATGGATTAGCAATCTATCAAGTCTGAGCATTATTCTTCTTAGAGGTAACCATTTTGAAGGCACAATCCCTTGCCAATTTTGTGAGATGAACAAACTAAGCATGATAGACCTTTCTTTTAATTTTCTTTCTGGTCAAATCCCGCACTGCTTTGGTAACATGACGCGAGAGGTAACCGTGAAGAAGTTTGGAATGTTTGACACATCATTCAGTTCTTCAATTCAAACATTCAAGTCTTACATGGATAAGGTTGAGTTAGAAAGGGCCTATCACATGTCTTCCCACGAATTTGAAGATTTATTATTAAACGATGAGCCAATTACAGCGACATTCATGACAAAGTGAAATTCTTATTCTTACAAAGGTCGCATCCTCAGTTACATGTCAGGAATTGATCTCTCTTCTAACAAATTACATGGTAAAATTCCGGATTGCCTTGGAAACTTAAGTGAGATCCGTGCACTCAACTTGCCCCACAACTACCTTATTGGAACAATTCCAGAAACATTCTCAAACCTACGTCAGATCGAGAGCTTAGATCTCTCCTATAACAACTTAGGGGGAGGATCCCCACTGGTCTGATGAAGTTAAACGCTTTGGAAGTCTTCAGTGTGGCGCATACCAATTTAACAGGTATGATACCAGAGAAAGGTCAGTTTGGAACTTTCGATGAAGGTAGCTATCAGGGAAATCCTTATCTTTGTGGTCGTCCATTACCAGACGACTGTGCTAACACGGAATCAACACCTATCTTGCCATCTGCTGACAATGAAAGTGAGGAGCTCGGTTTCATGGATATGGAGTTCTTCTACATAAGCTTCATCATATCTTATTTATCTGTAGTGCTTTGCATTGCTACAGTTCTGTCCATAAATCCTCAATGGAGAAAAAGCATGGTTTCATTTCATTGAGGTTCATATAATCCATTTTTGACGCCGTGTGTTCTGGACAATATTCCCATTTTCCGAATCGAGGTATCTGCTCTAATTCTGTATGAAGATCGTCATATACTATACTAACTTATTTCAATCAATCTAATCAATTTTGTCATTTTTCTTTCTAGATTTGATAATTCGGAAGTGACAAAGCAGTGAAGCGAAATATAACAGCATGGTAGGAAGCCAAGATGGCCATGTGTATGCATATTCAATCAAAAAAGTATGAAATGATTTTCAATTATCTGTACTTGTATTAATAAATAGGAATGTGATATGTTTCCCAGTTAATTAAAAGTTTTTGTTTGAGAAAAACATTAAGGAACAACCTCTAAAGGTTTTATTTATGTATCCGCAAGGACCATGACATAAAATAAGTTTCTCTCTGTGTTTGAAATCTGGCACCAAACCCATTGACAAAAACAGTACTTTCTGGGGAGAGTTTTGAAAACAGCACCTTGTAGAAATCTGCCGTAATTGGGAAAGAATAAGGTAGAGCAAGTAAAATTTAAGCCTCAAATCCTTGTCCAACTCTGATAAATCATAATCATGTGTTTAATATCATATAAATTAAAGATTAAGTCTCTATTTCACAAATTTATTACCAAAGTTTTACTTTATTCAACACCAATTTCCCAATACACCTCTTTAATATATTCTTGTTTAATACCCCCAAATACATGTCAATAACCTTTAATTCTTGCTAAACCTCGAAATTTTTCCATAAACCCTTCAATTAACGTAACTTTTTACTTGCATCTTGAAAATAAGAAGGAATTGGAGGGATGAAGAACCCAAGCTTGAAAATTCCGGCATCCGATTCTTGTTCTTCCCTATTCTTTTTTTCCTTTTTTCCTTCTCCTCCTTCCTCTGTTTTCTCGATTTTTCTCTGCCTCGGTTTTCTCTTTCATTTTGTCCACCAAAATGAGAAAATGGATTGATATGTCTAAAGTTTGATGGTAACCATTGAATAATTGCAAGTCAAGTCCCCCAATCTTCATATAACATAACATTCAGTCATTAAACTTCCAATAATAGAAGCTAAATCCTTAAATTCCTTTATTATATCATTTTGGCACTCAAATATTTGTAATTGATTTGACTTTGACTAGCTAAATTATTTGTAGTTAATCTCCAACATTCGATAATGGAATTAGTCATTCAACTTGATGTCATTATAATGCTTTATATGAAAACGTCATATTTTGGTGGTGTTGAATGTTGTTTACCAAGAGTTGCAGATATGACATCATTCTGGTATGTTAATAATCATACGAAGGTTGTGAATAATCAATAGAAAATTCGATACTCTTAGATAGTATGGGATTATATTTAGACTCACTAGGACCACTTTTGTACTTCTCTTGAGGTTTACTTTTATTCATAAACATTTTTCAGAATTTTTTAGTAAAATACGCTAACTCTTCTTCATTAGGAGAATCCAAGGACTCCCTATGACTATTCCTCACAGTGTCTAAGGCCAAAGACTTATCGTTTTTGGGTTTAATGTCAACTCATAAGTCTAGAGAGATCCAACCAACTCTTCAATTTTAATTGAATCTAAGTCATTGCTCTCCTATATAGCCATGACTTTGGGCTTGAATCTTTTAGGTAAGGATCTAAGAATTTTTCTTACAATTTTAGGCTCTGAGATTCTCTCACCTATGCCGAAACTAGAATTCACTATGTCGTTTAAGCTCACATAAAACTCATCAACAAATTCATTCTCTTTCATCCTAATATCTTCAAACCTAGTGGTCAGCATTTGCAATTTCGAGTTCTTAACAGCCTGAGTTCCCTCATGTGTGATCTGTAGAATATCCCAAATATCTTTGGCTACCTTACACATAGACACCCTCCTAAACTATTCTGAAGATACCACCATAAATAAGGCATGTAAGGCTTTATTATTCAAGTTACATTCATCAAAGTTTACTCTAATCCAATTTGCAATGGGAGCGGGGATAACTTCATTATTAACCGTAGAACTAGGGGTATTCCAACCATTTAGCAATACAGGATGTGGTGCCTTTCGAAAGATTAAAATTAGTAAAAACACCTTCTAAAAGAACATGGATTGAATTGAGTTTGAAAGTGCCTATCATGTGTATCTCCATAATGTAGAATGAAAGTTACGGATTATCAAATTAACGGCTACAAAGTTACCGAATGGTTATTAATTATCTATTTTTAATTTAGACCCTACGTGCAAAATTAATCAATCAAAAACAACATGTCACTTTTAATTGGTTATTGTTGAAAAGTCTGTTCATTCTTTACAAACGGATTTTCTTCTCCAAGTAGAAAATATTTTGGAGTTTTGTTCGTTGATGTGGAATTCGTGTCAAGGTGGAGATTGTTAGAATTTGGGTGTGACCCGAAATCCTTGTGAAGTAGTTGAAAAATTTTAATTGAAGTGCACGTCAAGAAGAATTCAGTTTGGAATACTATTGGAGTCATATGTCAAATTGAAGTTCTATTTTG
>CAIGRP010035958.1:0-14720 GCA_903798385.1 Fraxinus cuspidata
AAATTTTTGGATGCAAAATTACACGAAGTATGATTTTTTTAGATGTAAATTTTCGATTGTAAAATCTCCCAACTTTTTTGCAAGTTCGATTGTGCCCCCCTAACTTTCAACTTCTGCGTTCGTCCCTGCTTATCATATATAAGATTTTCTTAAAAATTAAATCTTGACATACGGATTGTATCTACGGATCTTGCTAAAGTGTTAAAAACCTATTTCCTCCATGCACATATTGGGCTTCATGTGTATATCGCAGAACTACCCGGCCCGCTCTGCCATTGGCTATAAGGTAACGAATATCGGTATTAGGCAAAATTTTGAAAAGACCGCGTCACCGAAACCCTAGAAGCTATCTGCGGTATCATTCGACTCTACACTATTTCGATTTCTTGGAATCAAATTCAATTGCTATTGCCTTATCTACGTGCTTACATCGATCATCAGTTGTAAAGTTCGTGTTTTCCTGTACATAACTTGGACATCCAAATGACTCCAACTTGTTCGACAAAATGCCTATAATACAGAAGTTTGTAGATAAATGTTGATCCAAAAAGAGTAAAGAAAAGGAATAGAAACGGAGGATCATAGTGATGGGAACGAGGTCAATGACCAAATGGCCTAAGCAAATCACGGCATCTCTTGTTGAACAATTGATTCGAGCAGAAAAGGACTTAGAGAAGGCTATTTGCATATTTGATGCAGCCACTGCGGAGTACACTAATGGCTTCCGGCATGATCACACCACATTTGGTCTAATGATCACCAGATTACTCTCAGCGAATAAGTTTGTTTTGGCAGAGGATATGGTTGGTAGAATGAAGCACGAGAAGTGTAAGATCACTGAAGATATCTTCTTATCTATATACAGAGCTTATGCTCGGGTTCACAAGCCTAATGATGTCATCAGGGTCTTTCGCAAGATGGATGATTATGAATGTGAACCCACAGCAAAATCTTACGTAACAGTGTTTTCCATTCTTGTCGATGAAAGTCAACTGAAAATGGCATTCAAGTTCCATCGATATATGAGGAAGATAGGAATTCCTACTAGTGTCTTCTCTCTTAA
Source organism: Fraxinus cuspidata (assembly GCA_903798385.1). NCBI lineage: Eukaryota > Viridiplantae > Streptophyta > Magnoliopsida > Lamiales > Oleaceae > Fraxinus > Fraxinus cuspidata. The sequence goes on from CAIGRP010035958.1 coordinate 1,064, forward strand.
CGTGTTGATCAAAGCACTTTGCAAGAGCAATGGAACCATGGATGCTGCTTTCCGGATTTTTCATGAGATGCCAAAGCGTGGGTACATTCCAGATTCATATACTTATGGAACTCTAATTAATGGATTGTGTAGAGCAGGAAGAATTAGAGAAGCAAAAGAACTTTTGATAGAGATGGAGTCAAATGACTGTTCACCCTCTGTGGTTACCTATTCTTTGTTGATACACGGTCTTTGCCAGTCAAATTACTTGGAAGAAGCATTCGACTTGCTCAAAAAGATGAAGAGCAAAGGTATTGAGCCAAATGTATATACTTATAGTTCCCTTATGGATGGTCTTTGCAAAAATGGGCATTCTTCACAAGCCAAGGAGCTATTGGAGAGGATGATTAGGAAACGCCTAGTCCCAAATACAATAATTTACAGTTCCTTAATTCATGGACTCTGTAGAGATGGTAAACTTAATGATGCTGTAGAGATTTTTGATAGAATGAAGGTACAGGGATTGAAACCTGATGCCGGGTTGTACTCGAAAATTATCAATGGGTTTTGTGAGATTAACAAGTTCTTGGAAGCAGTGAACTTCCTTGATGAAATGGTTCTTGCTGGGATCACTCCTAATCGTGTAACTTGGGGACTTCATGTCAGGATTCATAACAGGGTAGATCAAGGACTCTGTGCTGAGGGTGATCTAAATCGTGCTTTCCAGTTATACATGAGCTTGCGAAGCAGAGGAATATCAGTTGAGGCCAATACCTTTGAATCCCTCATTCATTGTGCATGCAAGAAAGGAGACCTTTACAAAGCTGCTCGTATTATAGATGAGATGGTGCTTGATGGATGCATACCTAGTAAGGAAACATGGAACACCATATTGGATGGGTTTTGGGACAGAAGGAAAGTGCGTGAAGCCGCTGATCTGTTACAGGCTAAGCTGATGGATGAATGCAAAAAGACTATTTCCAATTGAAGTTGCATGTAGATTAATTTTACTGCGCTGCCAAATACAAATTGGATTTGGGAACTTGATGCAATGGACATGCAAAATTTATCTCATATTAGGACCTTAATTTAAATTTCCAAGCAAGTAATTCTCCTGTTTTGTGGTACTCAAAAATGAAATTGATGGAGACCATATAATAGTAAATAGTCATTTTCTTCTTCCCATCGAAAGGGTTTCCCCAAATCCTCTCCTGCAGTTTGCTCTCAAAATAACCTGAGCTTTTGTGTTGATCAAGTTTTTTCATCCCTGACGCTGGCACAGCTTTTTCACCAAGAAGCAAAAACGGGTAGATTAACCATTGACCCTTTCTTTCATCATGATGGCATTGCTAACAAAGATTTCTGGTAAGGCTTTGCAGCCTTTCGTTTTTTATCCTGCGCATATTGACTGGCTAGCATATATAGCTTTCCTTCAGCTTATTCTTCCCCCATTCTTGTCTTATATCTTCTGTTATCATAAGACTTTTTTTTATTAATCATATTGCTAGATACTTGAAAGTATTATCGATTTGGTTCTGGTATTTTTCAATTAAAATTATTTTCCATTAAAGTCAAATTTCTTATTAACCTCATTCTTTTGTAGCATTTGAGTGAATTCAAATTCATGATGACTGCAGGTTGTTACTGGAAGATGGTCAGAATGTCAGGGAAGAAAAGGCTGTTTATCAGTTTATATAACTGAGTAAAAAGAAAGAATGTCACAGACATGAAGATATTGAAGTTATTAATTCAAAAGTACATAAAATATGTATTTGCATCGAGTGGTCAGAGGATAAATGATTTAACAATCTGTGACTGGCAACCCGATTCCATGTTGTTTGGTATGAAAGACAACGAACAACATATTGCATATTTCCCCAATCTCGACTGGCAGTTCTGTGAGGACCTCTTTCGTTCCATCTGATGGTTGTGGGTAAAAGCAGCTCATCACATTTTGATCTAACAGTGCAATGGCTGCAAAAACTAGTATCGACATCAAGACATGGATAAAGTCGAAGTGTCAGTTTATACTGTGCTGCCACCTCAGGTGGTAGTGTTGCTGATCCATCAATGATACAAGCTACAGAATGTGGCAAACCCATAACAGACATTCTCCTTCGGGTCTTTGAAGCGACAATCGACAAGAGGATTACCGACCGGCAGCTAAGGATCGACTCACTGCATAACAACAACCTTGGTTTGAAATTCTGGAGACAGAAGTTGAAAAGCAAGCACTGAGTTGGTGGTAGAAGATTAGCCAGGTGAGCAGTGCTTGCAAATGTCTCTGTGTATCAGGTTTTTCTGTACTTCGGGTATGGCTGAATTTACCAGCAAGGGCATTTCTTCGTCAATTATGTTCCGAGATGACTCGTTTTCTTCCTTAATCTCCACTGTAGGAATTCTCAGTTGATGCCCCTATTTGATACAGGATTGTTTTTAGCAAAATAATTTTGGTAAAGACGCATTTATGGGTGATCAAGCTATTGGATTTGATGCAGGATTGTTTTTAGCAAAATTTTTTAGCTTTTGCATTTTGATTATTTGAAAATTGTATAATTAACTAATTGTAGGAATTATTTAAATAAATATAGTATTTTATAATTTTAGATATTTTGGTATGTACTATTTCAATCATTAAATGATTTTTCTCGATGGGAGACATTATTTCAATTCTCAAGAGGTTTGATTCTAGGTGTTCTTTCAATCCTAAGAGTTTCTTATGAGAGATATTCTTTCAATCTCAAGGTTTTTAGATTAGGATTCCACCTTCTTTTTTCATTGTGCAATGGTCTTTTATAGGCGTTTCTAAGCGCATTTTAGTCATGTTTTACTATTTTATTGGAAGTCATAATTAAGTCTCATTTCTAAAACTTATGGATATTAGTACTTTCATAATTTCATTACACTATCCTGAAATTCATTGTATCCACGCAAGGCATAATGCACTAATATTGAGGTTACCTTGTTAGAGGACATACTAAGATTTTTGTCCATGTCCGATGCTATTCAAGGCCTCTAATTATGTTTTTGGTCGAGAACTCTAACCACGTATTAAGTCAAGTGCTTGACTCTTCGACATTTTTGCTCGGGTAACCTTAGCGACTGAGGCATTCTTCTAGTCTGTAAACCCTCGAAAATCGAGGCATAAGTATTCATTCTTAGGACGTAGGAGCATTATGGGATCCTTGTCAAGGCTGACATAACATTTAGGTGGACCGTAGTAATTTCAGTGTATAACATTAGTCCCCCATATTTGATTTTCATATTCATGTGAATTGAATGATTTCTATATGCTTTTGCTTCTAGTTTTAAAATCTTTAAATCGAATTTTTAGCCATCGCACAACTTCTCCTTTTCTTCGAATTATCATATTGAGCGAAGATTGAAGCGTAATAAGCTGGTTTCTATCAATTTCGAGGCATTTCTGTGAAGTGTATAGAATTGAATAGAGATAAAAGAATAGTAGATCGAATTCTATTGAGTCGAGGCATTCATGACGAAGGGAATTTGGAGCTTTGAAGATGTGACTTTATATGTACTTCAAGACATTTATGTCGAAGAAAGTCTGGACTTGTAGATGTTTGGTTTCATATGTATTTCGAGGCAATAATGACGAATAGAATCGGGAGCTTATATATTTGCCTTCATATTTACTTGGAGACATTTATACAGGATGGAGATGAAGCTTATATATTTCTTGCTTCATATGTAATCCGAGGCACGTGGTCCAGATTGAATCTGTAACTTGAAGATGTGGCTTTATATGTACTCTGATTTATTTATGTCGGAGGGAGTCTGAAGTTTGATCTTGCGTATGATAGGATATTTCGCTTTCTTTTCGTTGTGGATGTTATCCGATTAGGAATATTCTTTTAAACCCCTAGATATTAGATGTTCTTTCAATCCGTGGCCTTAATAATTGGTAATTCGCCTTTTTTGTAGAATTGAGCAAAGATCAAAGTATCATATTGATGCATCTCACATGGAGAAGCCTAATATAGTCATCAGGTATTAGTAGGAAGAATTTCCCTAATTGGTCTTTGAATAAAATAGAGGTGGCAAAATTCTTTATTGAGTTAAAAGGAGGTGGGCTTCAATAGGTCTCTCTCTCTCTCTCTCTCATTGGGCCTCGAATAAAGTTGGTAAATTTCCTTAGTGAGTTAATGGAGGTGGACCTCAATGGGTTATGAGCTTCATCGAGTAGTGTCAAGTCAAAGAAGGTAAGCTCACTTTGGATTGTTAGCTCGAAGCTTTTGTAATATGATCATCTCACTTAAGTGTGTAATAAGTAAAACAGTCATCGTGGCGAAGCTTAGTTATTGTTGATCTCTTCTGTGCTTCAAGGCATTATACCGAAGCGGAGTCGCTTTGAAGATGTGGCTTCATATGTACTTCGAGGCATTGGTGCTGGGGAAGTCAAAAGCTAACATTTCTTTATTCTGAGGTATCATATTTTTGAAGCATAAGCCGAGGCAATGGTACGTTTTACCAAAGGACTAATCCCTCCAACTCCAAGGTGAAGGACTTGTCCATGGAGCTGTTAAGATGATTATCACAATACGATCAGTCATATTAAAATTTGTGCGACAACTTCCATGCAAAAGTTATATTGACCTTGGAAGATGCATTGTGTTATTTCACACTCTTTAATAATCTCCCAATCATTAAATGGGTGTATTGAACAGTGGAGACATATGTCAATAGGGGTGTCAATTTTGCTCGTAGGCTCGAGCGATCCCCTGCGATTAGGGCGGGAAAAAGTTCGGTGTGGCTTGAGGCTCGGACCGAGCCCCGTTTTGAGGTGTCGGCGGCTCGTGTCATAGGCCATATTCGGCCCGTGACAAGCCGTGCCTAAAAAAAAAAAAGAACTAAAAAGCTTTGCAACTAGTTGCCTGCACTACAACAATAGCACGCTACCTATTATTTAAAAAAAATTGAAAAAGCTTTGCAACTAGTTGCGTGCAATATAGCAGAAGCACGCTGGCTGCCTGCTATTGCAACATGCAAATATCGCTGCTTGTTATTTTTTTTTAAAAAAAAAATCATAAGTTGGCTCGACTAAATAAGGCCTAAGCAGATAGGTCGGGTCGAACCTAGATTTTGTAACCGAGCAAAAGCTCGGCTCGACTCGACTCCACTCGAAAAAGTCCAAACCATTTTTATTCGAGTCGAACATGAGCCTCGAGTTTCGGCTCGAGAGCCGGCTCGACTCATTGACATCCCTATATGGCAAACATGTAGGTGAGGTGCATGCAACATTTGGACCGTCCTTTTGAGAATAGAAATGGTGCCCTTGGCACTCTAAGCCCAGATTGAATCATTCATGAATGGTTAGATTTATGATATTTAGGCTAAGATTTGTTATCCAGATGTGATGTCCATAAGAGGCCTACGACGCTTATATTAACGTGGGGATGTAAGAATTTGTTCTCCATTTTCGATCTATTTTTGTCACTTTTTAAAACTAAGTAAATTTTTTTTTTTTTTTTTTTGAATTAGCTAGAATAAAGTACTTTATTTATATGTAATTTCATATTATTTGGTAGGATAATATTAGCTTTTCTAGACCGTTCGACGATACTTGATGCACCTGATGTTTTGTTAAAAATATTTTCTCCTGATATTAATTTCAAAATATGCATTTTGTCTTGAAGATTGTGTGTAGTTGCACTATTGACTAAACAAACATTTTGACAATTCATAATGATTCTATAAACATAATTATATAAAATGGAATTTATAACCATTAAAATTGTATAATTATATAAGAACCAATTAAGGAGCCAAAATAATCAGTGCCAAAGTTGTTTGCTTTCCTTCATGGATAAGCATTTGTTCATAAATTATATATGTAGATCACATTTTTTCACAAAATTAGATAATACGATATTCTCCAAGACATTCGATTGAGAGTAAATAAAATATTTAAATATTAATAATTAGACAATTTTGTTTTATTAGGAGTAATATTTCAATATTATTATAGGATATTGAAATTGTAATATCATGCTTTTAGGGACGAATAATTCACTATCAGACTATTAAAATAACATTATACTTCTTCAAAAGCAACAACGGTTACGGTTCAAAAATACTAAATTATATAAAAAATTGGTTTTTCAGGAGCAATAACATATCCTTTTTGTATCAATTTTTTTCTTGATTATATAGACAAGTACAAATACCTTGCTAAATATTAATATTTTATAAAGTTAATTTTTCTTTAGAAATAAAGCCCAATATTGAGTTGTTTAGCTCTCGGGGGAGGTTAAAATCTGATTTTTAGTAAATTTTGTTAAAAGTTAATGAAAAATGTGAATGAAAAATTTCGGGTCCCATAAATGTGTGATTAAAATTAGTTATTAAAATTAAAATCTAAATTTTAATTTCTATCAAATATGGGCTTAATTTATACTCCTCCTTCAAAGCACAATGGGACATGTATTCTTCAAGAATAGTAATAATTTGTTTTGCTTATTTATAATCTGGACAATTTTCTTCTGAAACATTGATATTTACCATTCACGCTTCTAATTTGAGCAATATAGTATCTTTATAAATATTGATATTTCTAGTTGTGCTTTATAAGAGCAATAATACAATATTCTTTTAGAATATTGTCGAATAAGTCTTTATTCTTCAAGAGTATCGCTATAATACATATCAATTTAAATTTATGCAAGAACTAAAATAAAAATAATCAATTATTTTATACGATAACAAAAATTTTCATACAAGAGCATATGGCCTACACACGTTAGACATATTAGGCAAACGCATATAAGTTGATTAAACATTTTAAGGAAATCTGCAAGCCATCGAATTTAAATAATGGTTCAAGATAGAAGACTAAATAAAGCATGTCATTAATTTTTCATTACAAAGGGCGATGGTTTTTCATGTCAAGGTTTTTGCGTTCGGCTTTCGAAAATCGAACAGTGAAAAAGGGTTGCTAGAAATTGGGTTTAATAAGGTGCTTTGACCGATATATATATTTTTTCTAAGAATAACAATTAAAATAAAGTTATCAGGTTGATAACGTGTTATGAATTGCAAAAAAAAAAAAAAGAATAGAATAGAATAAGGGAGAAAAGTTAGAAAGAGTCGTTACTCTTGTGTGTAGTTAAGAATAAAAACCCCAATGGTATATGATTTTTGCTTTTGCTTGTATTTCATTTAGAAGAGATTTCAAGTGGAAGTTAACTTAATTTTTGTTTGTAAACTATTTTTTTTTTTTTAAACTTTATATTTCGAAAGTACTTTTAAAGTAAGTTGTATTGGATTAAATTCATTTAAAAGTTTTTTTTAACTAGAAGAAACATTTTCATAAAATTAATCAAACGAGTTCAAAAACAACTTTTGGGATCTTAAAATCTCTTTTTAACTTATCAAAACTAAAAGTCATGTCAAACGAGCTCTAATAGTCATTTACATATAATTATCAGCAACAATGTTGATTTTGATCTTTTTATTTTCAAGTTTAAGAAGAGGAACGTAAAGGCAAGTTGCCCGTTTCGCATTCCCTTGGTAATATCATTTTCGTACCAAATATTCTTGCACTTTCGGTAAATGACGATATGTAGTTTTGCTTACAATATTAATTAACTATCATAAGTGTCAAAACAAATGAAACATTCTCAGAGTAAACGAAACTTTTAATCGACAACTCGAAGCAGTTTTTGAAACATGACTGCGACACCAATAATTAATATTTAATTAAGAGTTTATTAACCAAATCAGTATGTTTTAAGTGTTGCACGAAAGGCTGAATGACAACCAGCCAACGTTGTGGTAAACATGTTTTATTGTTCAAATAATTGAAACTTTTATTCAAATGTGGTAGTTGATGGTCATCTATAATTTATTTTAAAAAATATTAGACCCAGAAAATATAGGTTTTGAGAAGGAAAAATATACAGATTTTAACTTTTAAATAAAATTTACATGAGCCCAGGAATGAACACTACCAATTACTAAGAAAAATAAAACATGGTAGATTTTTTATAACAAATAAAAATAAATGTAAATTTTTTCTTTAAAAAAGTTGGTCAAATAATATTTAATTAGAGAATCAATTGCGACTAACTGCTTTATTAATGGTAATATTAGCCATTAAAGTAAATATAGGTCACAACATTTGGACCTTTCATTAATTTTTTTTAAAGGAGACATCTGTTGATTTTTTTAATAGAAAGTAGGGAAAAAGTTAAATATAGCAAAAATAAAGAAATGAGATCTAAACAAATTGAGAATATATATATTTTAAGAAATTGTGAGCATTAATCTGCATGCAATAGATTAAACAAAACCTCAACTGTCTTTTTCTCCCCACTCATACAAAAAACAAATAATATTGAAGGGACTCTTTAATAATTAATTCAATTTTCCTTTACTCTTTTTCCTCTAGTACGAATCTAAAAACATGATTTAAGTGGGAGGCATGAGCATAAAAGAGACATAATTGTTTTCCCCATAAATTCAGGGCTATATAAATTTTAATGTGCAATGAGAGCAAATTATAGAACTTGCATAGATAAAGCAAAATCTGCACAAACATGTATGCGTACATGCCAATGGACTAGAATTTGTTCCCAAGCCTAATTATTAGCAGCCTGAAGACCTTTTTTATTTGGTTTCCCTTTAGGACATATATTTACTAGTATCTAATGATTTACTCTCTGAACGTAGATTGCTTCGAGGCCTGCTCGGGGAGTTTTGGGCACCGGTTGTGAGTTTTAATTTAGTATCAGTTCAGTGCATTCAAAAGCGTCCGATTTTTTATGATTTTTAAAAGACTAGATATATTCACACAGGGTTGGCCCTGTGCATTGAAATGGTGCCCCCTTACACAAAATTAAAAAAATATATTAAGAAAAAAATATGTTTCAAAGCTAGCCATTCAAGCCATTAAATTCTTCGTGCAATTCCATTTGATAAGAAAAGTACAAGTAAAGTTCAAAACATTCTCCCGAGTTTCATCAAAATTTATATGTCACCAATAAAGAACCATCTAAGCCACTAAACTCTTTGTCCAATTCTATTTAAGCAATTTTTGAAATAAAAAACATTAAATATAATGCGTAAACCTTGTAATATAACAATTCAAATAAAAATATTTCCTTGTATTTTTACAAGTAAACTCACTAATTAAACTTTCGTAATCAAATTTTGTTCAACAGATATCAAAGCTTGTTGATGATCAAATTAATTCTTGATCACGTGAAAGTTTAAAGGGAGAAGCAAAGAAACAGAAGCTTGAAGATGGAAATTTTATTTATTGATGAATGTGAATCAATCGATTACATCAAGACTCAAGCTACATTTTATACTACAACATAATAGTAAATTGAATTGTAATAACTGAATTTAATTAACTGCAATAACAGTAAATTGAACTAGAATAACTGAATAACTAACTCCTTTGAGTTATCTCTTCTTTTCCTTTCAATTCCATGCTGTCAATGTGTGATACAATACTCCAACACCTCACCTAAAGATGAGCATGTCTGTATAGAGTAAAGTCGGTTGGAGTATTGCATCGCACATTTTCAATTCCATGCTGTCAATGTGTGATGCAATACTCCAACAAAGCTGGCCCAGTCAATCGTTCTGGTAACAAATTGATCGCAAATAAGATTTTAACAGCTTCAATTTTGAAAACTTCTTTTGGCAGATGCAATAGTAAAAAAATTTGTCAATTGTATTTATAAGCAAAAAATGTTTTTGGAAATCAACACAATATTTTCAAATAAGTTAATATATCAAAAGCCTCCTTCGTTTCTTTTGGGAAAAGATTTCACAATACTTTTATTAGCGCGTAAATAAATCCAAGCAATCATGTTCTTGATATGCACTACTCATTTCATGTTCTTTAAGCCTAACACTAAGATGTGCTTAATCATTAAAATTGTGATATTATTAGTATCTAACGATTTACTGTAAATATTTTCAAATAAGTTAATATATCAAAAGCCTCCTTCGTTTCTTTTGGGAAAAGATTTCACAATACTTTTATTAGCGCGTAAATAAATCCAAGCAATCATGTTGTTGATATGCACTACTCATTTCATGTTCTTTAATCCTAACACTAAGATGTGCTCAATCATTAAAATTGTGATATTATTATATAGATTGCATTTTTGTAGAGCAAGCAACAAAAGCTTATGGTAGAGTTTATTCTCTTTTTTGTTCAACTATATTTTGTGGGTTAAAGGGTGTGAGAGAGGAAAATAGTGAACATGATTTGGGGTTAGCTTTTCACTCTTTATTTTAATGACTTGAATTTTGGATTGTTTATTGTCTTGTTGGATTGGTAATTAGTTAATGAAGTAAATGGGGGCATTTGGGACTGGGGTAGTAAAATAGATAGTTTAATTTTAATTGATTAATTAATTTTTTTTAAAGTAAGATAGTTTAAAATTTGAAATAAATATTTTTTTTCAATAATATGCTAAACTAAAAAATATTAATGTAATATAATTTTTTTACTCTTTTTTCATAAATATTGTGCCATTTAATTTAACATAATAACATAAATTTAAAAATTTAAAATTAGTAGAACATTTTAAATATATAACTATACATATATAGACACCTCTAATAAAAATTTTTTTTTTGTTACCCCTACATTGTTTAGACTCTGTGCGACAGTTCAACTCGCGCATCCTTAGGGTCTCCACTGTATTCACACTACAATTTTAATAAATAGATTTTATTTTAAAAGGTTCTCTAAAATTTTCTTCAAGATAGAGTAAAAAAGTCATTTGCCCATTGTATTTCTAAATAAGCAAAACAAATTATAATATAGAAATATAATTAAATATTTGACCCTTATTTTAAAGTATGTTAACAATATTTTTGAACGAAAATCATGGTTAAAGATGAGATTTTCTGACTAATCCAATGTTAAAAATAAAAATGTGATGAAGAAAAAAGTTATTGGACTAGAATTTGTTCACAAGCCTAATTATTAGCAGCCTGGAGACCTTTTTTTAATTTGGTTTCCCTTTAGGCCATATATTTATTAGTATCTAACGATTTACTGTCTGGACGTAGATTGCTTCAAGGCTTGCTCGGGGAGTTTTGTGCACCGGTTGTGAGTTTTAATTTAGAATATTTATATGATTTTTGAAAGACTAGATATATTCACTGTTCACACTATATTTTAAAATGTTCATAACATTTACACATTATACACACACACACATACACACACAAAAATTGTTTCTGGTTATGATTTATCTCCAAAATTTTCTTTAAAATAAAGTAAAAAAATAAATAAATCATTTGCCCATTGTATTTTAAATAAGCAAAACAAATAATAATGCAAAAATACAATTAAATATTTGACCCTCATTTTAAAGCATGTTAACAATATTCTTGAACAAAAATCATGGTTAAGGACGAGATTTTCTAACCAACCGAATGTTAAAAATAAGAATATGATGAAGAAAAAAGTTAAAGATACAAGTTTGATAATGAATAAAGGCTAATGATCTTTTATTTAATTAAAATGCGATGTATTTATAAAAAATGTGGTGTTAATATAACTACCATTTTCAAAACAATCCAATTCATGTTTGAGACTTTGTTATTCAACTATTCTAAAAGCTTTTTAAAAGCACAAAATTACATTTATACTCACATATATAAAAAAGGTAATTAGCACGTAACGTCCACACCTTTCATCGTTATTGTGGAAAACGTTCACACCTTTTATTTTTTGGTATTTTTACCCTTATTTCCACATTTCATTGCGCAAAAATCATTTTCGCCTATTTTTTCAATTAAAAATTTTGAAATGACGAATATACCCCTTTCTTTAAATAAAAAAAAAAAATCAATTGCAACCACATGCCTAATTTTTTTAAAAAAGTACAAATAAGTCACAAATAAATTATTAAAAGTGTAATTAGTAAATAATGTCCCCATCTTCCACCGTTATTGTGAAAAACGTCAATAACTTTCATTTTTTGACATTTTCACCTTTAATTGCACATTTGATTGCACAAACCATTATTTCTATCCAATTTCTCTATAAAGGCTGTGAAATGACGAATATAGCCTCCTATTTAAATAAAAAAAATATTTTTTAATTTTTATTCTTTAATAATATATTTGGGACTCGTTTTCATTTTTTAATTTTTTAAATTTTTAAATAAATTTAATTAGGACTTATTTGCACTTTTTTTTTAAAAAAAAATTGAGACTATGATTACAATTAATTTTTTTGGCTTTCTATTTAAATTAATTTGTCAATTCACAGTTTTTTATTGAGAAATTGGATGAAAATTGATAGAAATGATGGTTTGCGCAATCAAATGTGTAATTAATGGTAAAAGTGAGAATAATAAAAATAATAATGAAACGTATGGGCATTTTTCATAATAACGGTGAAAGATAGGGACATTTTATACTAATTACCCTTTTAATAATTTATTTGTAACTTATTTTGCACTTTTTAAAAAATTTTGGGACTGTAGTTGCAATTATTTTTTTTTCTTTTTGTTTTATTTAAATAGGGGGTATATTCGTCATTTCATAATTTTAATTGAGAAAATAGATGAAAATGACCTTCTGCGCAATGAAATGTGAAAATAAGGGTGAAAATGTTAAAAAATTAAAGGTAAGAACGTTTTCCACAATAACCATGAAAGGTGTGGACGTTAGGTGCTAATTACCCTAAAAAAATATATAAGTATATATAAACAACATAGAGTAAATATGTAAGGCACTTAGCGAATATTAATATTCTTTTACTCTTAAGTAATATTTTAGTTATAAGTAATTTTTTACATATACATTAATTTTAATTAAAAAAATAAAATATATAGTTGTAATTAAAATTTTAATTTCTATAGGTATATTTTACTTATAAATTGAATTTTACCGTTCGAAGTTAATTTTGTACTTAGAAATAATTTTTACACATAATTTTTTAGTTATAACTTTTTATATATTATAAGTGATTTTTTTTTATCTTATTAGTAGTATTTTTTTTTTTACTTTATAAACAATTTTTTGTGAAAAGAAATTTTTATTTTATAAGTAAATTTTTTAGTTATAAATAATTTTTTTTATTTACAAGTGAATTTCTTAGTTATTTTATTTATTATTATTTACGTATATCTGAATTTCTGTGTTGTAAAATAATTATTTTAGAGATATAAAATTTGAAGAAAAATTGAGATTATCAAAAATCACAAGTTTAGTGGGTTGAAAAAATCGATCCAAATATCTACAATGACTTTGGATGATTTAAAAAATCACGAAAAACCAGTGTCCAAAAATCTAACAAGCATGGATTTTCCCAACTTCTCATAGACGCTCTTACCTATAAAGGTATAAAACCCAATGAAAAAAACTCCCAAGTAGTCCCTCGGCGTCTTTGTTTTTATATATATTCTGAAAAGTAGAACATATCGTATTTTCATGTGTTCAGTTTGATATGATGAATGTAACAAAGATATATTTTATTTCATTAATCCTTGAAACAATTCAATCACCGTTTTTCCTGAACAACCGAGAGATATGATGGTGGACCTTTTGTACATTGGCTAAAATACCTGGAAGATGTGTTGGAGTCCTCTCTCATGTTTTAACTCCAATATGATAATCTAAGATGAGAATAGGAAGACAATAATATATAGTTTGTGTTTCGAGCGGAGAGTCGGGCCTC
>CAIGRP010035989.1:0-10415 GCA_903798385.1 Fraxinus cuspidata
TCAGTAGATACTGATGTTGCTTCTGTTAAGGGTCCAATGCAATTTATGCTTGAAAGTGAAGTTGATCGCATCTTTTCTACTCCACTAGGTACTTAATGAAGAAGTTTATTGGTGTTTGATTTACTTGAAAACACTTCAAGAAGGTTCTGATCCATGCTGTCTACTTTTCTAGAGTCAACTTTGATGTTTGCTTCTCATGGGGACCAGATTGGGTTGGCAAAACTTGTCCAAGGATACCGCCTATCAACTTCTGATGGACATTATATATCTACAAAAGCTGAAGGTAGAAAATCCATCAAATTGAAACCAAATGAGATAGTGTTTCAGGTAATTATTTAGAAAGGATTACTAAATTACTGTAAAGAATTTTCTGTTTTTCTCCACTCCTTTCATCAATTCGATGTTAGAATTTTAGTACCTGACCCAAGAAATGTACTGATGCTGGATATTGATTTCAGTACCTTATATTTATTACTTATTGATGCATGACATGTAACCAAGTCATTGCGTAGAGGGTCTTAAACTGTTCTATAACTATATTGCTTGGGTTGGGACTACCTCCATGTCGCTTTACCAGAGTTCCCTGCGGGGGACCTGAACTTGGTATTAATATGAAAATTGAACACCTTGTTTTTCTCATTTTCAAAATTTAATAGGAGTAAACGAATATGAACCTGCCATAGGGCATTTAATATGAAGCAGATATAGGTTCTGGAGATAATTTATTGGATTACAAGTGAAGAAATGCACATTTTAGTTTCATGATCATTTATTTTCTCTGCAATTTCTGTTGAAATCACGTTATCTGTTAATGTTTCTCATTTTTTCTTCTCATTATATGTCTATGGGAGAGTGTCAAAAGGAGAAGGATGTCTGTATCTTCTCATATTTGCCTGGTTGGTTCATTGAATCCGTGATGAAGCAAACAAAATTTTTCTTTTTCTCGGCTATATAAAATAATGATTGCCACGCAAAACCTCAAGTAACTAATCCATCAAATGGACAAACCTACAGGAACATGGCATAAGACAGTACTCCATGCTAGACCTTGATTTGGTTCATGTACCAAGTTTCTTAGTGCAATTTGATAGAAGCGCATATCAAATGACAATTATTAGTTAATTCCCAGAACAAGGGTAACTACATGCAAGTTCTGACATCTCACATACATGACTGTTGCTGTTATTATCTACTGCAGAATAGGTGTCCATAAAATGCAAGTCTTATGTGATATCATGCTGAAATCATGACATTTGAAGGGTTTTATGTGCCTAATTGGATTCCTCTTGGTTGTATGCATTCTTGCCATCTGTGAAATGATTTTTCAGTATGTGAAGCATCATTTTAAAATGCGACGCTTTTATGTTCTGGGTTACGCATTTAGTTGCTTCCCAAAGTCATGATGCGACGCTTTTATGTTCTGGGTTACGCATTTAGTCGCTTCCTAAAGTCATGAAACTTTTTGGAGGTTTCTTTCCTGAAGTTCTATTCTGGTTGACCATTTATGTTACGTTGATGATTTTTTATTTTTATTTTATTTTTAAATTTGGTGGAATCAAATGCAAGTAAAAACACTAGCTTCTCATGTTTTTAAAACTCTTCTGTTAGGTACATTGGCAAGAAACTCTCAGGGGCTTTGTTGCTGGTATATTAACTACGCAAAGGGTGTTGATTGTTTCGGCAGATTTAGATATACTGGCCAACAGTTCTACTAAGTTTGATAGAGGACTGCCTTCAATATCCTTTATGCTTTGTGATTCTTCCTCCTCCCTTCCCCTCCCACAATGTGTTCACACACACTATCCCAAAGAAAAATGGAAAATTAAGATAACGCTTTGTTCTTATGTGATAGTCTAGCTGTGATTGAGCTCTTTAACTCGTGATCACTTTAGATCCCTTCTGTGGATTGGGCCTGCACTTCTCTTCTCTACTACCAGTGCTGTAAGTGTGCTTGGCTGGGATGGAAAAGTGAGGACCATAGTCTCTATTAGTATGCCTAATGCAGGTGGATCTCTAATTCTTGCTCCAAATTAGCTTATGTGCTTTTACGGTTGAGGATCATTAGCAGCATATTTGCACTTATTTTTGATGCTTACATATCATTTAATGCATTTCTCAATTATGTAACTAGATTTCTTATCTTTCAACATCAACTTTTTCCTTGCAGTGTTGGTTGGAGCTTTGAATGATCGTCTGCTGCTTGCAAACCCAACAGATATAAATCCCAGACAGAAGAAGAAAACTGAGATCAAGAGTTGCCTTGTTGGGCTTCTCGAACCTCTACTTATTGGATTTGCGACAATGCAACAACATTTTGAGCAGAAACTTGACCTGCCAGAGATCCTATACCAAATTACATCGAGGTTCTTGTTATCTGATTTTAGACATGCTTTAGTAGAATATTTGTCTCTTCTGAGTTCTGAACTTCTGATACTACTCATGGATTATTGGATTAACTTTACCTTACATCACATGCAAAAGTTTAAATTTATACAATTGTTGAGGCCTGTGGTTGACGTAGTGAATTGTCTGATTGAAGGTTTGACAGCCTACGTATTACTCCAAGATCACTTGATATTCTTTCCAGAGGTTCTCCAGTTTGTGGTGATCTTGCTGTGTCATTGTCTCAATCAGGACCACAATTCACTCAGGTACTTCATGGACGGATACTTTTATGTCTTTTATTGACATAGTATGCTCATGGTTAATTTTTGCTCATCTAATTTAGGTGTTGCGAGGAATCTATGCAATCAAAGCACTTCGTTTTTCTACTGCATTGTCTGCATTAAAAGACGAGTTTTTGCGTTCAAGAGACTATCCACGATGTCCCCCAACCTCACATTTGTTCCACCGGTTCCGCCAGTTGGGATATGCATGTATCAAGTATGTAGCAAAGATATATCTTCGGCTTATAATGATGCTACTTAATCATTTGAGCTTGACTTAATGATCTTCATATACTTACATCTCTTGGAAATGAGTGCATCTTGATATCCCTCTCAGCACATACAGAAAAGATCTTCATGTTGGTAGAATATCTCTTACTATTTAGCTATTATTAAGAGCAAATTACACCGACACCCCTTCTTTTTAAATTACAAAAACCTTCCCTGTCAAGCAATAATAAATATGTATCTCCTATTATACCCTTGGTCTCTATATGCTAAAGTTGAAGAAATTATTAAATGATATTTTAACGGTATTGCTTTCTCTATTTCTTCACATTTAATATTGTTCCCCTTATTTTTGATTTAGATAGGAGCCATTGGTTTTAGCTTAATGAAAACTAACTTTTTTCTTCTTTTTGCATAAAGTAATTACATTTCAATAATCATACTTTTGTAAAAAAAAAAAATTAAAATTAAAAATTAAAATTAAAATTAACTTTTAATTTAAAAAAAACATAATTGATCTGAAATTTTTATCCGAAAAAGGCTAAACTACTGAACCAACTTCTCGTTCGTGGTTCATTGTTCATATATGTTTACTTTTTTGGATGAATTTTATGAATAATGGTAATGCAAGTTTATCCTTTTCATTTATTGTATATTTATGAACACAACGGTAATATTTTGAATATGCATTCTGAAATTTGCAATACTATTGTAAGATATGATTGAATTTTCTCTCTCTTGATTCAGTACAATCTTCTTTAATATCTCTGTCTTTTTCTAGGTATAACATTTATACTTAGTGAAGCTCAAGAAATTAAACTACTCTTGTGATGATATAAAAAATGGTTCGAAGTTTTTCTCTTTTCTTTTCCCTTTATTTGGGTCAAGAAATTGGATTGATTTGTTTAATTTTAAAATAACAAATTAATCTCGACAAAATTATTGATATACCCATGCCTTTTGCTCCCATCTCAATAAAAAATAAGATTTTTTTAAAGAAATATCATTTAATAAAAGATTAAACCTAGTCTAAAGACAAAAGTGTAATATATAAAATGCATTTTCTTTTTGGCCTGGTAGGGGAGTTCTTTTTGTGAAAATTGAAACTGAAAGATGTGTCATTGTGGTAGTATCAGGGGATGTTACTGTAACATGATCTGTTGTTAATCCATATTTCTCCAATTCTTCTCAATGCTTTAAGTACCCAAGCTAGACACCGGTTGCTCCGGGCAAGGGTATGGGACATGTATGTTATTTTCCATCTGTCATAAAATTTTGAAAGCACATCAAGGATGATTAATTATTGCTTAACTATTTGAACAGTTTTGATTATACTGCACATCATTACATCCTTAAGCATTAAATGGAAAAATATAGGTTAAAAATATTAATATTTGTTGTGTACATTATCCAAAATTTAGTGGTTTTTGTGGACACATACCCATAGTTCACTTGTACACCCATATCAAGGTAACATAGTTAATAACAAAGTCTATCTTTTGATTTCCCTTGGGGGAATCATTTCAAATATCTAGTTAATCCTCATAGTGGAAATAGGAAATTTAATAGTCAATTGTTCCTTGATCTCAGCCAACTTCATTCTTTCTTGTATGTCAGCATGCCGTGTACTGCAGATTAGATCTTCTATCAAGTCTGAAAATGGGGATATGAGGAATTACTTTTTTGTTGCTTTAGCCTTATTTTGGTGTAAATAGGTCCAAATCTCTTTGGTATTTCCTTATATACCATTCATATATGTGTGGCAGTATCTATTTTTCAAAAAGATCTTCAAGTCCAATTTACTGATTTGAATAGTTTACATATTTCATGAGTGGAAAAACTTAGATCCTTATTACTAAAATGCATGGATAAATTAGCCTCAGTTTGTTACTACTATGTTTCATCTTTTGATCCTTTCCTCACTTCATAATCTGGGAATAATGTGTGAAACTGCAGATATGGTCAGTTTGACAGTGCAAAAGAAACTTTTGAAGTTGTAGCAGATTTTGAAAGCATGCTTGATCTTTTTATATGCCACCTTAATCCTAGTGCAATGCGGCGTCTTGCTCAGAAGTTAGAAGAAGAGGGTGCTGATTCAGACTTGAGGCGATACTGTGAGAGGATTTTAAGAGTACGCTCTACTGGGTGGACCCAAGGCATATTTGCAAACTTTGCTGCTGAAAGTATGGTTCCTAAAGGACCTGAATGGGGTGGTGGGAACTGGGAAATCAAGACACCCACCAACCTGAAGAGCATACCTCAGTGGGAACTGGCTGCAGAGGTGATGCCTTACATGAGAACTGATGATGGAACAATCCCATCCATTGTTACTGATCACATTGGTGTTTATTTGGGTTTAATCAAAGGAAGAGGTAACGTTGTTGAAGTGAGAGAAGATAGTTTAGTGAAAGCGTTTAAAGCTGATGGTGGTGTCAAGGCAAATGGACTTCCGGCATTTGTTGCTACGACTGCATCAAACAAGCCTAAAGGAGCACCTGATGGTGAATCTAAAGGTGATTCCTTGATGGGTCTAGAAACTCTGTCTCAACAATTTTCCAGTTCCAGTGCTGTAGATGCTCAGGCGAAAGCTGAGGAAGAATATAAGAAATCACTATATGGTGCTGCTGCCGATGGTAGCAGCAGCGATGAGGAAGGAACTTCAAAAACTAGAAGATTACACATTAGAATTCGAGACAAACCAGTTGCATCTTCTACAGTGGATCTAAATAAAATTAAAGAAGCCACAAAGCAGTTGGGCCTTCCAATGAGTAGGACCAAGTCATTAACTAGTGCATCCCCAGATCTAGGCCTAATTGTACCTCAACCTACTCCTACAACCTCTGGAACTGTGACAGCTCCCGTTGTTTCTGTTTCTTCAGATCCTTTTGGAACCAACTCATTGGCTCAACCTGCATCCACATCACATCCTGCTCCTACGGTAACGGGTGGTGGAGTTACAGCAGGTCCAATCCCGGAGGACTTCTTCCAGGATACTATATCATCAATTCAAGTTGCAGCATCTCTTCCTCCCCCTGGGACCATCCTCTCAAGGCTAGGTCCAAATTCTCAAGGAGCTGTAAGCAACAATGTCCCAGCTAACCAGGTTAATGTAGCTGCAGCTGATACTATACCCAGTGGTGGGATACCCCCACAAACTGCGCAACAGCCAGTTACGTACGAGCCCATTGGGCTTCCAGATGGTGGAATACCACCCCAATCCATGCCTCAATCTGCTGCTCTACCACAGCCTCAGATTCAGATGACTCCGCAGGTTCCCATCTCTAGTCAGCCCCTTGATCTCAGTGCTCTTGAACCTCCAGGATCCGAAATCTCAGGAAAAACTTCTGCACTTCCAGCTTCTCCAAAAGCTGTCCGTCCTGGGCAGGTGAATACGTCTTTTTCTGTTTCCCTGCTAGTAGTATATAGAACAATGAAGCTTAAATATGAAATTTATCCTGACCTTTCTTATCTTGTTTAGTAATTGCTAATCTATAGAATTTTAATTTTTTACCATTCTTCATGATCCTAATAACTGAGTTCGATAACAGAGTTTGAAAAATAGAATTATAACTCCCATGTACATTTTAATGGACCTCTGTATGCATTCAAAGAAATTCTTTTTTGAATTATTTGTTATTTAATACTGAATTCATCAACTGCTTTCTGTGCACGGTAAAACTGACTTTGTTTNACTGAATTCATCAACTGCTTTCTGTACACGGTAAAACTGACTTTGTTTTATTCCTCTCATTTTGCTCTCTGAAAAATCATTGTTGTATTCATCTAGTAGCACGTGGAAGGATTGCACTTGGCATATGGGTGCAAGATCTCAATGTTTGGAAAATGAATTTGGCTAGAAATAACCTTAATACTTGGTTCATTCTAATGGAGACAATCTCCATGCTGAGCTCAACTCAAGTGGGAAAATGATAACTGCCATGTACATTTTAATATACCTCTGTGCATTCAAGGAAATTTGTTTTTGAATTATTTGGTATTCCATAATGAATTCATCAACTGCTGTGTGTGCACTGTAAAGCTGACTTCGTTTTATTCCTCTTATTTTGATCTCTGAAAAATCCTTGTAGTATTCATCTAGTAGCACGCGGAAGGATTGCAGTTGGTATGTGGGTGCAAGATGTCAATGTTTGGAAAATAATTTAGGCTAGATATAACCCTGATATATGGTTCATTCTAATGGAGACAATCTCCATGCTGAGCCAAAATGAATTATACAAATATTAGATCTGTCTTTGTGTTTGAAACTACATTATGCAGTTTACACAGAAATTAATACATTGAGATGGTAGTACTTTTGATTTGGTAGCATATTTTGAATTTCTTCTCTCTTCCATCAACATTTTGGCCTTTTCTTGTTACAGGTTCCTCGTGGGGCTGCTGCTGCATTTTGTTTCAAGACTGGACTTGCCCATCTGGAGCAAAATCAGCTTTCAGATGCATTATCCTGTTTTGACGAGGGTTTCCTAGCATTAGCCAAGGATCAGTCTCGTGGTGCAGACATAAAGGCTCAAGCCACAATTTGTGCCCAATACAAAATTGCTGTCACCCTTCTTCAGGTAAGTTGTGTATGTGTTCAACTGAAACACATTGAATTGCTTTATCATGAACCAAATGTTGCACGAGTACAATCCTCTTGTCACCTGGAGACAAAATTAACATCGTACTTCCCTATGGTGTTTAGCATAGTCCTAGAGGATGCATCTAATCTTTAAATTGGCCCTCAGCTATCAGAAACCTAAGTGCTCTTCCCTCTCTTGATGGCTAATCTTGATTGTCCGACACCAGGAACCGATTCGGAGAAGTCTGATCCTTTATAGGAACTACCCATAATAACGAACTTGAAAAATGGATCTGTTTATCATAAAGAGACATGCCGTTCCTGACCCTTCTTCACCTTAATTGTTATTTGAAAAAGTACAAGTTCTTTCTTGGTCCAAAGTGGGGATATCATTTCTCTTCTGCATGTCCCTGGAGTTTTGAAAAGTCTGAAACATCTGAGAGATTTTCTAAATTGGCCCTCTAGTTCAGTGTTTGTTAGAATATAGGTTATCCCCTCTATGTTCCCTTTTTTAAATAATTAATCCTCATGAGTGGTGAAAATCATCATTGGTAATGTAAGTAACTTAGAAGTAGTTGTGTCTTACTCTTAAGCACGGCCAAACATGCAAAGCTTAGCAGCTCCTGGATCTAAATATCAGGCCATGCCTCCCATCCCCTTCCCCCTCTCCTCCAAAAACTGAAAAATTTGAAAACCCTTCTGAAGATTGAAGTGTCTGACATAGAAGTTTGAGAGCTTTCCCTTCCTCCTGTAGCAATAACCTTGGTAAACCACAGGTATTCCCCATAAGAATGGGTTTGGATTGAGCCAGGCTATAAAATCTAAAACCTCCTACGAGGCCCATCGCTTTTATGAGCAAACAATTATAATCAAAAGTACCTAGTTTCTCAGTTGGCATGTGATCATATCACCTAGGGAGAATAGTTATATGAAATCCAAAATAGCAACACGTGATGATAGTCTGTTATCTGTTGAATGGAGAATAATTTTACACCCGATCTAGCACAGAGCCTCAGCTTTTGGTCTGAGAATTTCTCGTTTGCATCTTTATGTTGACTTCTTATTGCTCTGGCCTTTGCGTTCCACCACAGGAAATAAACCGACTGCAGAAAGTTCAAGGTCCTAGCGCAATTAGTGCAAAAGACGAGATGGCAAGATTGTCACGCCATCTGGGTTCATTGCCTCTTCTTGCAAAGCACAGGATTAATTGTATTCGAACTGCCATCAAAAGGAACATGGATGTGCAGAATTTTGCCTATGCCAAGCAGATGCTTGAACTACTACTCACTAAAGCACCTCCCGGGAAGCAAGACGAATTGAGAAGTCTGATTGACATGTGTGTTCAGAGGGGCTTGTCCAACAAGTCTATTGATCCATTAGAAGATCCCTCCCAATTCTGTGCGGCTACACTTAGCCGTTTATCTACAATTGGATACGATGTTTGTGATCTTTGTGGCGCCAAATTCTCTGCACTGTCAGCACCTGGCTGCATCATCTGTGGCATGGGCAGCATTAAAAGATCAGATTCAATTGCTGGGCCAGTCCCTTCGCCGTTTGGCTGAGGTCAATATACTAGCTACACACTCCTGAATCAAGTTGGCAATTCGCTCTTCCTTACAGGGTGCCACTGCGAACAATTTTTTTTCTTCAAATTTTCCTCGGTCGTCCTGTCTGTTCTTTTTATATTTACCTGGGTTTTGCAGGGGTGGAACCGATATCATTTGCTTGGGTGTGGCATTTTTATCTGTTGTTAATTCTGTTTGTATGTTTATAGGAGACCACCACTTTTTCTGTATGCTTTACTTTACTTATTTTCCGTTCGATTTTCTTATTTTGTCTATATTTTCTGTTTGCTTTGTCGGAAGTTGAGCCCTGTTTGAGGAGAAAATGTGTTTTTGAATAGTTATTTTTATTTCTGGAGAGTGGTTAAGAAAAGAGAAATTTGTTTGCGATTACATGTAAAATTATTTTATTGGAAAATGTGATTGAAAATGAATTTTAGAAAAACGAGTTTTGAAAAATTGAGCCAAACATTAGCTAAATATCAAAACTCAACCAGAGGGTTATGACCCTTTAGAAAATGCTTATACTATATAAAATCGCTTCTACAATCATCAAAATTTCGAGACTCGTAACAATTAGGTGCTGGAACTTTGAAGTAAGTGCAATATGCAGATAATTAACAGAATATTTGAGTTATATTGCAACATGATAATTTATGTGCATGGAATATAAATTTAACGAAGTTTCAACAATTCCAATTTTTGTATATTAATAATTTGTACAATATGATTAAAGTTCAAAGAAAACAAAATTTAATGTAGGAGATGATCGCTTGAACCTTGGTGATGCAACCAATGATTTGATCCGTGCATTCAATGTTACCATTTGAAGATGGACCAAGGGGCTCGACCGAGAGTGAACATGGCTCAACCGGTTAAGCATGTTTATGTAGTGCTTTTTGTAATTTTGTTAATTAATTTTACACACTTTACTTATCTAAATTCTCAAATATTCACGGAATCAACGAACTTTTGACACACTTTTTGCTACATCACATTGTAGTTTATAAAGTTTCGTTTAAGCACTATAAGAAATTCTATTGCTTCATTAAATGAATAGGTAGGCATTCATATTTTAGTAAGAATTTTAAATAAAAATCAAAAAATCTAAGCAATCAACATATGCCATAGCAGATAATAAGAAGAGTGACGAGATTTCAATAATTATTTTCCCGGTCCGTAATGTGAGAATTGAAGAACCATTCAATTGTGACTTTGATTAAAAAAAAAAAAATTAATTTCTCGAAGAGGTTCATATTGAATGCTCATCTTGCTTAAAAGTTAGAATTACTCAATAGATGATAGAAGAAATTTAGCCTCCGTTTGTTTCTGTTTCGCACGGAGAGTCGGACCTTACTAACAATTAGAAGAAGGTTCAGA
>CAIGRP010035992.1:0-23895 GCA_903798385.1 Fraxinus cuspidata
TTTTATATTTCTTATTTATTATCCGAATTTTGCTAGGGTTTTATTATTTAAAGTATTGTAAGCCCTTTGAGGCCGCATTTTTTTGAATTGAATAAAAGTTTCTCGTGAATTTCTCATCTTTGTGAGATTGTTCATCTTTCCTATAACCTTCCGCTACGTCATGGACATATTGCACTTGGTTTGAAATCAGCATATATTCCATTGCAAAATAAGGCTTCTAACTGAAGTAGAAACAAGAACATTTCAGCAAGGGAATTAAAGAAGTTCCAGAATTCTTTGGAGTTTGTCATGTTGATTTATTTCTTTAACGTTTGTAAACTAAATTTATTTACAAGTAGTAGGATCAATAATTTTCGAAGTTATATTTACTTCCCTGCAATTTTTCTTGTATGCAATAATTATTATTTTTTTCCCCAACTCGTTTTAGTGTAGAAAACAAAAAAAGAATTAAGTACAAAAATTATGAAACACATAGCCAAGAAAATGTGGGCAAACTGATCCATCCAACATTCTCAAATCCATTTTCCAGTTGACTTATTTACTTTTCACCCTCTGAAAACATATCAACAAAACAAACAACGATTAAAAGAAAGATAAAAAATCATTAGCTATATTTTGAGACAACCATAGAGCACAAACACAAAGCACAACTAAGTAAAAGGGCAATCAACTGATTAATATATAACCGAGAGAAAGCAATCTAACAATAAAAATCAAGTAATCTGTGGTTTACCATTTTGTTACTGAAATTTGACGTAAGTTTTCCTTCTCAGGGGCTGCTTCTTGGTAACATATTCAATAAAGGCTCTGTCGATTGTAATGAGAAATTCCCAATTCAAGAGCATAATCGACATTGCCAAATCCAAATCCGATTCCTCAAATCTAAATTGTAAATTCGTAAATTAAAACTCAGAAAAGACCGTGTTGAAAACTTCCAACAAAACAAAAATCCATTACACAAGATCATGAAAAAAAAAATTAAATAAATAAAAAAAATAGATTCAAATTATTATAATTTTATTAGAGAAAAAAGTGAAATAGAGACTCAGAAAATATCTTTTCTTTTGGAAGTTCTCCAGCAGGAGAGTGAGATAGGTGTGTTTGGACTTTTGTAATTCCGTCAATAATAGCAACGAAATTCGTGAGTCGCTAAATTCTTGTTTCCATTGCCTCTTTTTCTAGTAGTGAATTTTTCATGCACATGGGGATCAATTGTAAAGAAACAACTTGAAGACCTTATTAGATACTTTTCAGCCACGAGTTTCTTGCTTGATGCTTCAGTACGTAAAATATTATTGGCTACTCAGACAACACAATCAAGGCTAGCTATATTTTTCTGAGCATCATAATCTCATAAAATTCTTTATCTCTCCCAATTTCTTTCCACCAATATCAGAAGTACACGCAGTATTAATCTAATGCAACTACCACTTTAGCAGCAGCAGCCTACAATAATGGTGGCTCCCGGAGTCCAGAAATATGAAAGCTTGACGGGATCTCATCCCAATGCTACTGGACCCGTATTTACTACTTCGGGAGGGAATTTGAGCAGAGAGATGGAAGGGACAAACCATCTCCTTGGGAAGAGAAAGTTACAAGATTTAGTGTCAATGTTTTTCTTGCAATTTCAGTAATTAACTTCTTCTCTAATTCACTAAATTATGTAGAATTTCATTACAAAATTCAGGATTTGGACTTTTGATTTAGAAGATCTAATTACAATAATCAAGATCAAATTAAATCTCATTTTGAAATAAGAGAATCGTTCAATGCATTTTATGTTTTATTTTTGTGGTTTCAGTAAAGGATTAATTTCGTTGTTATTTTAATGTTATAGTTGGTTCTCTGTTGTCCTAATTCTTATAGCAATTCGTTGAGCAAAGTTTCTAGAGAACCTGATTTAATTGTGATTGAAGAACATGAAGAACGTGGTCATAATTCTACCAAATATCTGAAATTTTGAGATGTAAGCATTTGAACATAACTGATACTTCTGGATCCACAATGAAGGAAAAAGATCTTGATCTCACAATGTATGTAAAAGAACAGTTCCATACAATCCAACTTGTTATGGAAGTTGCATGCACGCTCTACGTTACATAATCGACCAGCGAAGAAATAATTCATAGAGTGCTTGTGCGGAACCAAGACTGAAAAATAAAGAAGGAAATGAGAACAAAAACAATTCAAACATGCAAGGGACTGAGGCGATTTTTCCTGAAATTTCAGTAATTAGCTTCTTCCTTAATTCACAAATCATCAAAATTTCAGTACAAAATTGAGGATTTGGTCTTTTGATTTAGAACATCTAATTAATGCCCAGGATTTTGAAATTAAAAACAAAATGTTCAAAGAACTTTGCATGTTTTCATTTTGTGGATGCAGTGAAGGGTTAATTTAGCTTTTGAGAAGGCCAGTGATTTTATTGATTCGGTAAGACTCGCAAATGCATGGTTAATAATATATTATTAATAGCTTAAATATATTATCATGCAATAAACACCTGAATTATTGAGGCTTGTGAAATATTTTTCAGGTTTTTAACTTAACAAATTTTTTTTCTTTTTCAATTATTTATTACAAAATGATATTAGAAATACCAATATTGCAAAAGAGATACTTTATTTCATTACTATGAAGTCTCAACCACAATAATGAAATAAATGAACAAGATTTCGTAAGTGAATCACATCCAGTTTGTGTTTGTGCATGTTGTTGCACGAAGGAACAACGTGCGATATTGACCGTTAAAGCTAGTTACAAATTTATTTAAACCATAAATATCTGAAACTCCATTTCTCATTTTGCTTCATCTAACATTAGGAAGATCATGTGGTGCTTTAATACATCGGTATTTTACACTAATGTGAGACGATCGTGATTTATAAGTTGCTTAGATTTACAAAATCATGAAATTAAGAGGTCAGAGTTGTTTTAATGGAAAAAAGTAGCTCCTCCAAAAACATCATAACTAAAATATGAGTTTTGCATAATTATTTTAACTTAGACTTCAGATAGCAAACTTACTCTCTGGAGTCAGAACGTTCACCTGATAACTTCCTTGCCTATGCAAACTGTTGTATAGCAAGGAGGTGTGAGGCCGCTTCCAAGTATCGATGACCGGAGACCTTCAGGATTTGTATACGACTGTGCCATCGCATACTTTAAGACTGGATGCATCATGTTCAAATTCTCAGTAATCCCAATTTAAGGAAAAGATGTACCTTTCCCATGGAATATCAATTTAACTACTATACAAGTCCTATATGCTTATGCTAATTGTCCTTGGAATGCTTCAAAAAAACAAAACAATACATGTTTAAGAAAAAATTGTATTTTATTTCATTATTTCAAAGGCTCAACCATAGCAATGAAACAATCGAACAAGATAAGGTACGACACTCACGTGCAGTTTGTGTGAGTGTATGTGCCACGCGAAGGAAACACGTACGATGTTGACCACCAAGGCCGGCTACAAATTTGTTTACATTGTAAATATCCACAAAATTAACTTCTTCTGTAATTCACTAAATTATGTAGAATTTCAACAAAATTCAAGATTTGGACTTTTGACTTAGAAGATCAAATTAAATCACATTTTTGAAATAAGAGAAATGGTCAATGCATTTTATATTTTCTTTTAGTGGTTTCAGTGAAGGATTAATTTAGTTGTTATTTGAATATTATAGTTGGTTCTCTATTGTCCTAATTCCTATTGCAATTCATTGAGCAAAGTTTCTAGAGAACCTGATTTAATTGTGAATGAAGAACATGAAGAACATCGTCATCATTCTACCAAATATCTGAAATTTTAAGATGTAAGCATTTAAACATAACTGATACTTCTGGATCCACAATTAAGGAAAAAGATCTCAATCTCACTATGTATGTAAAAGAACAGTTCCATACAATCCAACTTGTTATGCATGTTGCATGCACGCACTACATTACAAAATCGACTTGCAAATAAATAATTCATAAAGTGCATGAGCGGAAAGAAGACTGAAAAATAAAGAAGGAAACAAGAACAAAAACAATGCAAACATGCAAGGGACTGAGGTGATTTTTCCCGAAATTTCAGTAATTAGCTTCTTCCTTAATTCACTAATTTCAGTACAAAATTGAGGATTTGGTCTTTTGATTTAGAACATCTAATTAACGCCCACGATTTTGAAATTAACAAAAAAAATGTTCAAAGCACTTTGCATGTTTTCATTTTGTGGATGCAGTAAAGGGTTAATTTAGTTTTTACTTTTGAGAAGGCCAATGATTTTATTGATTCGATAAGGCTCGCAAATGCGTGGTTAATAATATAATATTCATCGCTTAAATATATTATCATGCAATAGACACTTGAATTATTGAGGCTTGTGAAATATTTTCCAGGTTTTTAACTTAACAATTTTTTTCTGTTTCGATTAATTATTACAGAATGATAATAGAAATACCAATATTGCAAAATAGAGATGCTTTATTTCATTACTACGAAGTCTCAACCACGATAATGAAATAAATGAACAAGGTCTCGGAAGTGAATCACATCAAGTTTGTGTTTGTGCATGTTGTTGCATGAAGGAATGACGTGTGATATTGACCATTAAAGATAGCTACAAATTTATTTAAATTATAAATATCTGAAATTCCATTTCTTCCTCACTTTGACTCATCTAACATTAGGAAGATCATGTGGTGCTTTAATACTTTGGTATTTTATCCTAATGGGAAATGATCGTGATTTATGAGTTGTTTAGATTTATAAATCATGAAATTAAGAGGTCGGAGTTGTTTTAATGGAAAAAGAAGCTCCTCCAAAAACTTCATAAATAAATTACAAGTTCTCCATAATTATTTTAACTTAGACTTCGGCTAGCAAACTTACTTTCTGGAGTCTTAGCATTCAACTGATAAGTTCCTTGCCTATTCAAAATGTTGTATAGCAAGGAGGTGTGAGGCTGCTTCCAAGTATTGATGACTGGAGACCTTCAGGGTTTGTATACGACTGTGCCATAGCATACTTTAAGACTGGATGCATTATGTTCCACATTCTCCGTAATCCCAATTAAGGAAAAGATGTACCTTTCCCATGGAATATACCATGGAATATAAATTTAACTACTGTACAAGTCTTATATGCTTATACTAATTGTCCTTGGATTGCTTCAAAAAAACAAAACAATACATGTTTAAGAAAATAATGTATTTTATTTATTATTTTAAAGGCTCAACCACAGCAATGAAACAATCGAACAATATCACGTTGGACACTCACGTGCAGTTTGTGTGAGTGTATGTGCCACGCGAAGGAAACACGTATGATGTTGACCACCAAGGCTGGCTTCAAATTGTGTACATTGTAAATATCCGAAAAATTAACTTCTTCTCTATTTCACTAAATTATGTAGAATTTCATTACAAAATTCAGGATTTGGACTTTTGATTTAGAAGATCTAATTACAATAATCAAGATCGAATTAAATCGCATTTTTGAAATAAGAGAAACGTTCAATGCATTTTATGTCATCTTTTTGTGGTTTCAGTAAAGGATTGATTTATTTGTTATTTTAATGTTATAGTTGGTTCTCTACTTTCCTAATTCTTATAGCAATTCATTGAGCAAAGTTTCTAGAGAACCTGATTTAATTGTGATTGAAGAACATGAAGAACGTGGTCATAATTCTACCAAATATCTGAAATTTTGAGATGTAAGCATTTGAACAAAACTGATACTTCTGGATCCACAATGAAGGAAAAAGATCTCGATCTCACATGTATGTAAAAGAACAGTTCCATACAATCCAACTTGTTATGGAAGTTGCATGCACGCTCTACATTACATAATCGACCAGCGAAGAAATATTTCATAGAGTGCTTGTGCGGAACGAAGACTGAAAAATAAAGAAGGAAACAAGAACAAAAACAATTCAAACATGCAAGGGACTGAGGCGATTTTTCCTGAAATTTCAGTAATTAGCTTCTTCCTTAATTCACTAATCATCAAAATTTCAGTAAAAAATTGAGGATTTAGTTTTGGAACATCTAATTAATGCCCACGATTTTGAAATTAAAAACAAAATGTTCAAAGCACTTTGCATGTTTTCATTTTGTGGATGCAGTGAAGGGTTAATTTAGCTTTTGGGAAGGCCAATGTTTTTATTGATTCGGTAAGGCTCGCAAATGCATGGTTAATAATATATTATTAATAGCTTAAATATATTACCATGCAATAAACACTTGAATTATTGAGGCTTGTGAAATATTTTTCAGGTTTTTAACTTAACAATTTTTTTTTCTTTTTCAGTTATTTATTACAGAATGATATTAGAAATACCAATATTGCAAAAGAGATACTTTATTTCATTACTATGAAGTCTCAACCACAATAATGAAATAAATGAACAAGATTTCGTAAGTGAATCACATCCAGTTTGTGTTTGTGCATGTTGTTGCACGAAGGAACAACGTGCGATATTGACCGTTAAAGCTAGTTACAAATTTATTTAAATCATAAATATCTGAAACTCTATTGCTTCCTCATTTTGCTTCATCTAACATTAGGAAGATCATGTGGTGCTTTAATACATCGGTATTTTACACTAATGTATAATGATTGTGATTTATCAGTTGCTTAGATTTACAAAATCATGAAATTAAGAGGTCAGAGTTGTTTTAATGGAAAAAAGAAGCTCCTCCAAAAACATCATAAATAAAATATGAGTTTTGCATAATTATTTTAACTTAGACTTCAGATAGCAAACTTACTCTCTGGAGTCAAAAGCGTTCAACTGATAACTTCCTTGCATTCCTTGCCTATGCAAACTGTTGTACTTTCTCTTGTACACCTTTAAATTTATATATGTTCTTGTATCTTTATATTTATTCAATATAGATATTAATAAATAAAGACGAGTATGTTGAAATTCCTAAATAAGTCGTACTGGCTTAGGATTAATGGCACGTTGATCTTGTTGACGGCTAGGGACATCTCCACCTGGTATCTAAGAATTATGTTGTTAAACATTCCAAGTAAGTAAACCTTTCCTTATTTTCATGCGCACGTCATATAGTTAAATGTATAAACATGTTTTTCAAATTACCCTTATGTGAACATGATATTTGACCATTACATCTTACGTCATAATTGCTTCTCATCACATATTCATACATGCAAATGCATTCATAAGCAAACATGAAGTTTCAATTAATAAAGGTTTTCAAATATCAAGGTTCTAAGGACTATTTCAAAAAAGATTATGCACAGACTCAATATTATCATATTGAAATGTTGAATTTGTTTTTGTAATTAAAGTTAAAAATAAATTTAATTGTTTAATATTTTATTAAGCACAAATTATTTTAAAATAATAAGTCATTGATCTTTATTTTGTCGAAGAAAAATTTATTCATTTTCCGCATTTATGATTTTAGGAGAACGTTAAATGATAATATCTCCAAGTCTAGGTATCGAAATTTGGAGAGTGTTACAAGTACTAAGTACAAAAATCTAGATGAACTTCAAGGTGATACCGCCTCATAGAGAGTTGGAGTTTCTATCTTATAAATTTAACGAATAGGATGAGCTCAAGGCTCTATTATCTATAAGCGAGTTTGAGAAACGTGTGAATACATGAAACATTTGTGCTTTAACCGGTATTATCATAAGGTAACTGGTTCAAATTTATCATGCTACCTAAAATTTCGATGACACACAGTGGGAATTACACTATGATTAGATTCAAATCGAAATACATCTAATTCTTATGTATAAGCGTTGCTATATATGATCAATAAAATTTTGAATGAATAGGGGATTGCTATATTTTATCTAAAATGATAATGGGCCTCATTATGGTAGAAAAAGGTCTATTATTGAGCCAAAGAGGAATTGAATTGAGGAACAAGAATGAATTGGTGGGACACAAGATGATACCGCATGGGCTAATTTCCATGCAATCGCATGGCACCCACTCGCAATTACCATGGCTAAAAAGTTTCAAGCCATTACGTGAGGCTGATTTCATGGTTCAATTCAAGTGGTTTTTGGTGAAAAAGTTTTCAACTTTTCATAAAGATTTGGACCATTACGTAATGTACGGATGAAAAATTATAGAGAGGTGATAGTTTTTTTGTTTTCCAAACACTTGATACAACAATTAATTCCATACTCGAAAGAGATTTTTCATAATTCTCTAAACATATTCAAACCCCATTAGTGTTCTATAAGTTTTGGAAGTGAAACACTAATATTTAAGTGTTCTCGTCAACAATACTTGATTCAATTCTACAAATCATTTGTCTAGAATCCTTTGAAATACCAAAATTATCATTTGAGGACAATGATCACATGCTTGAACCTTTTTCGAAGTTTTTTGGTGTTCTTTATTATACTTCTTCTTTTGGTTCTCTTCCCAATTCTCCTTAAAGGATAACAACATCCAATGAGTAAAACATGGTGATAGTGTGAAGTTGCAGATGATATATCTTTCAACTAACCAATTCTCTCATCAACATAATTTATGTTGTACACGCATGGAGCATCATTTCTATACCATGTGTAAATAAAAAATATTATGGTATAAGCACATAACCAACTATTTAGTACTCTTCTAGTTCAATGACAACACGTCTCAAATGGTACAAGCATCATTTTCTACTTTTGCACAAGGACAACTTGTTGACCCAAGACTTCTATAGCCTGTCCAACCTTGCTACATTTACACTCTCCGTTACAGTCTTCTACATGACAACATCTACCTTCTTAATTTTGAACACGTCTATTACATGACTGTATAGATTTCCTCCACATATGGAGAAATGTCAATAAAGTTGTCATGGATGATATACATATAGCATTATTCATAGCATGTCTTTGGCTATCCTTAGTCATGACCAATTTTACTAATCAAAGTTAAGAGATTTGTATATGTTAAAAGAAAATGAAAGTTAAGTTTTTGTTTTAAGAAAAAAGTTAAATTCAGCGATCGAAGCCCTCGTTTGACATCATTTACTTTAATTTAATTTATTTATCAAACTCATTTTCAACAACACATTCACACAATAAAATTTTCTACACATAAACCAAAACAATATTTTTTAAAATTTTAAGGATGTCAAACAAGGGCTAAATTAAATGTTGCTATCAGTTCAACGAATAAAAATGAAACGTGCTGGACCAAAAAAAAAAGAACTGTAATCTCAAATCCAATACAGCCTGGCAATTTATTTTAGTTAGCTAAACGACAGCTTGCAAAATAGATGAAATTTCTATGTTTTATAATTATTTATAATTAAAATTGACAAGTTAATGACTTGGATTCGGGTATCTTTCAATTAAGGGTAAAAGTGAAATTAAAGAACAAAATAAAAATAATAAAAGGAATAATTATCAAATTTGACTCAATACTAATTCGTTGGCTTGGGTTCGGCAACGATGACGATGACGACGATGACAATGACAATAATAATAATTAACTTCAAACTTGCACCGCATTTTACGAGTGTTCTGACTCTACGCATAGAA
The DNA here is from genome assembly GCA_903798385.1 of Fraxinus cuspidata. Lineage (NCBI taxonomy): Eukaryota > Viridiplantae > Streptophyta > Magnoliopsida > Lamiales > Oleaceae > Fraxinus > Fraxinus cuspidata. Next base: position 9,518 of record CAIGRP010035992.1, read on the forward strand.
CGGGCTCATCGATTGTTTAGTAATGAGCCATTCTACTTGCTGTTGCAATATGGTGACTTGTTTACAAACTTTAATTTTGAAGTCTTAGTGCTCGTTGTGATTTAAATAAATTATCAAATGTACAAAATTACACCAATTCGATCAATAGACTTCAATCCTATTTAAACTTTGAGCATAGTTACTAGATCTAAACTGAGAACTGACCCGATTGAGGTATTGAATCATCAGGTCACTTGTTGGAAGAACCGAGTAACTTGTAGGTCATTGCTTAAAAAAATATAAAATATTTTTGAAAATATGAATTTTCTTCTTTTAAACAATTAACGTTTTAAATTTATTTGTCAACAATTATTTTTATATCTTTAAATTCGTGATTTTGTAAACTCATTTATTGGCGATAACGGTTACGTTTTGATTTTTTAATTTTGTATATTATATTAAAATTTTTATGATATTCTCATTCTTTTTATGTAGAAATCATTTATTAGTTATAGGCAAAATGGGCATGTTATATCTATATGTATCTTGATGAGATAGTTGAGATTGACAAAAGAAGTAGTGCAATATATTGTTATTTTTGTTTTAGTTTACGCCATAATCAGTATAGGAAAATTGTGAGGACCTTATTGGGGTCATCAAGATTGACAAATAACTTATGAATGTAAATTATTCAATTCCTTTTTATGGTTTTACTATTAACAACGAACTTATTGAATAGTCCTACAAGCTATTTTTCTAAATAAACGTGACAATAGCACAAGTTTCTCATTTATGGTACCAGTCAACATTTCCTCAAGTACGGAATGCTTCCTCAAATCTTTAGTGCAGATTAATAATATTAAAAGCTACTTTGATGGTTGAAAATGAAATTTTTTGTGAAATTTTTTTTCTTTAATGAATTTAATTTATCATACCAATTGTTGACGACCGAAATGTGATCATCAAATTCATTTCGCCTAGCCTAACCATGACTTTCGCCTCCTAAATTCACTGATCTTGATGCTCAAATTGAACCACGAGGAGAAATAGCTATTTAAGAGGGATATATTTGAATTTGCATCCTATTCTTTCTCTTAGGCAGTAGTATTTATAGTTATCCTTCAAAGTTTCGGAGGTGTTTCATTTTTATTTTTTTTTTATTTTTATAAGCAGCAGGTGTGGGCGGGATCTTATAGGCTGGCTTTGTAACTAATTATGTTTTGATATCACATTTTATTTTTTAGAGCTATTTAAGAGGGATATATTTGAATTTGCATCCTGTTCTTTCTCTTAGGCAGTAGTATTTATAGTTATCCTTCAAAGTTTCGGAGGTGTTTCATTTTTATTTTTTTTTTATTTTTATAAGCAGCAGGTGTGGGCGGGATCTTATAGGCTGGCTTTGTAACTAATTATGTTTTGATATCACATTTTATTTTTTAGAGCTATTTAAGAGGGATATATTTGAATTTGCATCCTGTTCTTTCTCTTAGGCAGTAGTATTTATAGTTATCCTTCAAAGTTTCGGAGGTGTTTCATTTTTATTTTTTTTTTATTTTTATAAGCAGCAGGTGTGGGCGGGATCTTATAGGCTGGCTTTGTAACTAATTATGTTTTGATATCACATTTTATTTTTTAGAGCTATTTAAGAGGGATATATTTGAATTTGCATCCTGTTCTTTCTCTTAGGCAGTAGTATTTATAGTTATCCTTCAAAGTTTCGGAGGTGTTTCATTTTTTTATTTTTTTTATTTTTATAAGCAGCAGGTGTGGGCGGGATCTTATAGGCTGGCTTTGTAACTAATTATGTTTTGATATCACATTTTATTTTTTAGCTTATATGTCTCCTAGTAACTGTTTCTTCCCAGTCTGAAAGGGAAAAAAGATCACCTATGCCTTGCGCGAGCCTTTTCTGTGCTTGTTCCTTTCCCGTACTTTTATACCTGGCAAACAGAGAGAGTTGTCTTGCAGGAAATTTATTTTAACAAATAGTCCTCTAAGTTTGAGCGCAACTATTCATATTTAGCTACAATATTGGTTGCTTTAAATACAAACCTTAATGTGTAATTTAAATTTTGCCCTTCTAGGCTTGTCAAGATTATGCAATCTGAAGCTAGAATCTCCCTACGATTCATCTAAAAATAATTTCCACATTCTTTGATCAGACCCCTCATTAGAAACGGGAACATTTGATAGTTTTTCGATAAAAACTGCCACGCTCATGTTTTTATTGAATATCGTTCTTTATATCTTATTTCGAACTACCCCAACTTTACTGCCCATTTAATTAGTCTTTCTAGCTTCATGTTTTTACAGTACTTGCTCGAATGGGAAATTATTTATTACTTCGATAATGTGGCTCTAGAAGTAGAGTAGCAACTTTTGGAATGCCGTAACTATGACAAGGGACAACTTTTCCATATTTGGATATCTTACTTCTGCTCCTTGCAAGGCTTTACTTATTTATAAACTTGTAATTGTTGTTGCCCCTTCTCTTTTACCAAAGCTGACTACCACTTTAGAAACTGCCAAATAAAGTAATAGATTTTTTTCCATTTTCGAGTTTAGCTATTATTGTGCTTTTCCTATGTGATATTTCTAAGTCTAGAATCCTTGCTTCTATTCGCTACCCCATATGAACTTCTTTCCTCCTTTTAATACTTAGAAAAGATAGGGAACATTTATGTGTTGCTCGTGATCCAAACATACTCAAGGAGGTGACTCTTCTTGTTATGCTTTGTGCATCTTTCGACTTAGATTGCAATCACATTTTTATGAGGGCTTAAATTTTGTTGGGGTTCACTTCTATACCATGTATCCTAAGAACTTTCCAGTTCAGTCTATATTTTTATTCTATATTTTCATAATCTTATCTTGAATATGCATTTATAAAACATAACAACTCATGTCCCATACTTGCATTCTCTAGCTGATCAATTCCCTAAAGCGGGAAGATGTCTTCATGACAAGCTTTATCGAAGTACGTGAAATGTTGGCACATTCTCCACTTTCCATTGCTCTTTGGTACTATGACCAGGTTACATACCCAAATTGGGAATCGATCTAAACAGGTTATAGCTATTTTCTAACAATTTATCTTAATAACTTGTACTTTTTGGTGCTCATTGACCGACTCCTTTGCATTTTAAGCCTGATTTGGGATCTATTTTTAGGGCACTGTTTTGTAGACCTTTCATAGGTTTGCCCAATATCTTGCAAATTTTTAGAGCATTGCTTGCATCTTTTGAGCTAAAGGAAATCTTTCTAGCTCTTCGACCTCAACCACCTCTAATATGCAATCATTTATGTGAGGATTGATTATCGATATCCATTTTATTCTCAATATTACTCATTTCAACTATATCAATTATATACTAAGAGCTCTTATCTATCCATTGCTTGGATTACTTTGTTGATTCCTGCGCAGGATTCCTTGATTATACTTTAACAATATTTTGCCTTTATTCATGGAATACCTCAAACATGATTGATGGAGGAAAATGATTATGTTCACCTGTTTCATGGCATGATGTCTAAGGATTTAGTGGTATGCAGGTTAGCCTCGATGATACTGAAATCCATATATCCTTGATATGTTTGGGGCTCCTCTCAAATCTTCACTAATAGAGTGGCATGTCTGTGAAGGGCTAGGCCTCTTTTGGTGAAGCGACGAGACTCCAACACAGGAATCTAAGGATTGTAATTTTGCATTTGGTCAAATAGTTAATCATATAGTATATTTTTTGCGCTTTCATTGTCCTAGAGCATACGGTGAAAACGTTCTCCCATTATTACTGTTTAGATCATTACTAGCTCTTCTTGAGACACTGAATTTTTATTTTTAGGTTCTATAGATTCAACTGAAGGCGTTAGGGATTTCATATTACCTATCTTTCTGTAGGTTTCCGATGCTATAGTTTGTCTGGTACGTTTACATTTTAGGATCTGTATTTTTGCACATAGAGCATCATGTTCCGTCGTTAATGTCTTGAAGTCCTCAGCCATTCCTTTTATGGCCTCTGTTGCTAACATTTTCTTTCTTAGGCCATGAAATTGAGTGGCGGATGGATTTTCTCATGATTCCACTATAATATCATTTGACTGCTGCTTTGAATTTACCTCTACATTGGTTGGAACACCACTGTTCCTTTAATTCTCAACCTCCAACACTAATCGGCATATTAGTCATACCTATTAACACGTCTATAAGTGCCTTATTTTCATTCATTCGAACATAATCACTAAAGAATTTAAACATTATTCCTCTCTATGATAACATTTTCCCTCGCTACGTCCTCTCTCTCAAACAGTGGTCATTGAAAACAACCAAAATCACCGCAACATTTGATTATACATTCACAACCTCATCAACACCACCATCTTAATTTTGACAACCATACTTACGGGAAATTGCATAAAGTGATATAGCCATTTACCATTTCTAGTCACTTCAAACAAGACTCAACAAGTTGATATGAGCATCAGCAACTCCAACGAAGTTCTTGGCAACCTCATTTTCCATGTTGGCTGGAGCTGATTTTCTAGAAAGGGTAGTAACTTAAAAGTGGGTTGGGAACTTCATCTCAAGTTTCGCTTTGGTGTAAGAATTAATACTATTGAATTAAATTGCACCATCCAAAAAAAGTATGAATCGTGTGTCTAATATATCCTTACTAAGTTAAGTTGTTAATTATGGACTTTCTTCAGACCGACATATCATAGATTTTGTTATGACAAAAATGACACGTGTCTATGTTGTTTCCTATATTTACGGAGATAATATAGAATACAGATTACCTTTTAACCTTATTCAATCAATAACTTAATGACACAAGAAATAACCTACCCTAACATGATTATCACGAAGACAAAACATCTTGGGCATATTGTAGGGTTTCGAGATACCTTAACATCTATAATTACAGGCCATCAACAGGTCATAGATAGCGTTACCACAATTAGCTGTACTTGAGCATTATTTTTTTTTTAGCAGTACTTGAAAAATTCTTATGAAGAGTGCTCTGTTTACTAATATCTAGGTCAATTCTTTCAGTGTTAATATTCATAGGTTGAATTGACTTTACCCTACGAGAAATATTAAGTAATTGCAATACTCATTCTGCAAACCTTATAGAAGATATTCCATCTAGTTTTCTAATAATTTCATGGGACATTTCTATAATTTATTTTAAAAGAAAGAGAGTAAAAAATGCATATGTCGACAAGAGAGTCAGTTACTTGTAGGTGCCTTTTTTGGGAGGAAAATGATCCCATTTGCATAGAATTCATCAACCTTAAAAATACTACAGCTGTTATGCTATGAAAGATTGAGTTTCTCCCATAAAATATATTCTGGGTTGTCATAAATTTAAGCTGTAAGTCCTCCAATTTCTTCTCCAATCATTCAGTTCACTTGTTTCTGTATGAGTTTTTCTAATGTTGTTAATTTTCCTGAAAAACTGAACATCTCATTTCATAATCGAGTTAGGTTTCGGTAAGTTTTTAATTTTGGTTTTAGTCTGATGAGATTTCATGCTGTAAATTAATGTATACCAAAACAAAAGGTTGGAAATTTTAACTGCAAATTTTTTTTGAAATAAATAAATATTGTTTTCCTTCAAATGTAACATTTAATGTTTCATATGAGTTTAATTTGAGTGCCTAAATAGGATGATGTTGGACAAATCTTTGTTTAAACTGGAGCTTTTCTGGCTTTGTTTCTGTATCTGAGACTGTTATGGGGGTAAATTACAATATTAAGATGCATTTGAATTGAGGGGATTTTTTTTCTTTTCTTTGAATGATCTTCGAATCTAATCTTTAAACTCTTATGATATAGTATATGTAGTTTGGTTTGCGAAGTGAATCCAATTCCTTGATCACGAGAAAAAATATATATATATATAGAGAAAAACAATGTAAAATTAATTAGGACGGTAAAAGCTACAATTATATAGAATTTCGAAATCCTTCAAATTCCCAAGTATCACAGGAAAAATATTACCTAAACCAACAATTGTACTCTTTCTACAAACCACAAAGTGAACAAGAAAAACTAGGATGCTAGGCTCAAATTTTTCCTCTAGGAAACCCTTAGTGAAGTTCCAAGAAAGGGAAAAGAAGACATCAATTCATATTGAATGTATGCTAAAAGCTAGACCTAAAATTGCTTCAATGTTTATGATGCCCAAGTTAATTATTTCACCAAATTCCTTGTCATTTTAGACTGTGAAGATCTTTTGGCATCTCCTGAATCAAATTCAATTTGGACGGTAAGTGTGCAAAAAAATATAAGTTTGATCACATTAGTCCCTTTATTTAGGCAAGATTCACTCCGCCTATTTTGAAAGCCGTAGCAAGTTGCTTCCTATTTAGAAGAGGTCCACAGTCTATTTATTTGGGCAAGGTTCATTCCATCGTTGTCGAAAGTTATGCAAGGTTTCCCATTCAGGCGAAGTTCACTCTGCATGTAAGATTATAGTTTAAATGAAATATTCAAATGAAATTGCGAAGTTCTAAGAGAATTACGTAAGACGAATCAAGCGAGCTTATTAACTTTAGCAGTGAGTGCAATAACAAACTAATTATGGTATGTCACATATTCACACGCAAGTCAATGAACTTGAAATATAATGATGAAAAATAACGAACACTGCATAATACAAAAAACATATGCGAAGAAGACATCTATTCAATACAAGCAAATAAGTTAGAAAACTACAAGGCTAACCAACTCCTGAAGATTTTTGAAAGCAATATCCTATTGGTTAGCTTAAGTAGTGGCCTTGTTTGTCAGAGAGTTGGAGAAGACAAAGTTTGGTGGGAGGTGGAGAAATGACCGGAGCATCGCCAATTGGAAGAGGGGACTCAGAAGAGATAGATTCACATGTATCGTGCTCATAAGCCTCAATAAAAATTATGTTCCATTCTAAATGGAAAGCTTTAATGATATCAAGAACTCCTGTCTCCCATTTTTGTAGGTGGTGGCTTCGCAAGCCTTTGATTCCGCCATACTAGACTCTCCTACGACAACCCTCAATTCATAAACTTCCATCTGATTACGAAGTTCTGCAGTTTCCTTATTAGAGCCTTCCAGCTCCTTCATGGAAGTACCCATTTTAGCTCTTGCAGCCAGAAGCTTGTGGCAAGCCTCTTTAATTTATCCCTCAGTCTTTGCGGCAGATGCCTCATTATTTTTCTTGGCTTGCTCCTGATCCTTGGAAAGTCTTCGAACATCAGCCACAGTCAGCCTCACTGACAGCCAGTTCTGCAGCATCTCTAAACCAAGTCCTTTTGCCTCATCATTTCTTTCTCCGAATCCTCAACCCTCTTCTAAAGCTCCTCGCATCTTTTCTCCAAGCCCTCCATATTCTCTTCCAGTGAAGCAGCTCGTGGACACACACCTCATATTCTTTCTGCTGGTCGAGGTGCAATACAACTTCTCGTAAGAGGTGAACACCAATTAATTTTTCCTCTCTATCGAAGTAAGTTGCTCCACCAACTGCTCTCTAGACTTTTTGAAGCATAAATAAGTGGATATTGTAGATCAGGAAATGAAGTTATGGATAGCCAAGATAATATTAGCATCTAATTCCTCCATATGATGAGGATTGAACAGAGATTTCGCATCTGATCTCTTAGTGAGCTGATCCATTGTGGATGTGGACCTCTTAAGGTCAAATCGAGCAGTTTTTGAAGCCAACATATTTCTTTTTACAGAGTAGATATGTTCTAAGGTGGAACTGGCTGAGGAACACTTGAAGACTATTAGTTGTCCTCAGGCGGGTAGAGTGGTCAAGGCATCAGTAGAGACCCTCCAGCATCTTGCAAGAGCATAGCCTTAGACATAATAATCTGCAAAGGTGTGACCTTATCCAGCTGCTTGAGAAGGATATCCTTTGAAAAGATTAGAATATGAGAAGAAGTCCGCGTCCTTTTCTTTTGGCACCTCCCAGATTGGTTTGCAACAAAGTTAATCTTAGCTGTAGAGCATAAGGAGAAATAATTAAAATTTTAATATTACCCATCATAGTTTGCACCCCTTAATTTTGGAGGTTTGAGTTACAAGGGTCAGTGTCTCCATATCACAAACATTCAGACTGAGGTTGAGGATCAGAGTTAAAAGATTTCGAAGACCAGCGAGTGCTTGGTCTCCCAAAGGACTCATTTGCTTTACCCGAAAGGTGAAGAAATATTATGGAAAACCAAGAGAAACCAAACAAGTTAAAAATAAATAAATAAAATATACTCATGGTATTTTCCATAATGGCATGGTGAAAAGACCGTCCGATGTATAACAATTAATATAGTAAGTTCTATGTGGATGATGATGACGACCCCGTGCCATCATCCTTAAGCCTATCTAGCTTGGTGCTAATAGACCTATTTTGGAAGTTACTTTGGGATGACATTTTATGGAATTGACTTCCTGAGTTTTTTCAGCATAAAACTCAATGGAGCAAAATAAATGGTGAATGGAAGACAAAAATATGCATAAAAGAAGTAAAAACACATGAAACACATACCAAGAAGAGGATTCAGAATGTTTTACGAGGAGAAGCAAAAAGGTTGTTAAAAAACACTTTAGCATCTGCTACACAATGGCCCAAGAAGAATCTTAAGCAAAGGGAAGGAAAATTAGAAAGAAGGGAATTTTGAAAGAGTAAGGAACCATAACAAAACCAGGAATATTGTATTTATTGAATTTGTAAATGGATTTCAGCCATTGGACCCCATTAAGATTGATTGTGGCCACTCAGATGCAAGCTAATTCTAGCCTTTAAATATAAAATGACACTCAAAATATTTCAAATGGATAAATCAGATCAAGTGTGTGCATCATGCACATTAAATTAACACAATACATGCACCTTGAAATGCAAATAGTCTCATTGATACACACAACGACGACCACAATCATGAAGCCTCCCTTCACCACACCACACATTAGCCGCCATTGATGAGGAAATAGCTTTGAAAGCTACAGCATTTAAATTATTAATATAAATAGTTTGCTCTTGAATACTCCTAACGAGGACACAAGGTGTGTGGGTGCAAAATTAGTGAACAAGCAAAAATCAGTATTGAAGCACACATGAATATAAATCTTAAACTTGTTAAACATGACTTCAAAACCAATGAGAGAAGAATGAGTGGCATGGTGAAAAAATTGAATTAAAAACTTGAGTATATACTCCATTCAAATAGCTATTTCCCTCCCATCTCATATTTTGAGTATAATTCAATGAGTTTGGTAGTGAAAATCCTAGTTAGGTCTCAGGAATTTGTTATCACAATTTTTTTGAGGTCAATATTCATAAGAACAAATTTTGGAAGCAAAATTGTGCACTGCATATTGGTTTGATGCCTTGTGACTTCTATCTGTTAACCATCCAAAAGAGATTAGTTCTGGGTTGTGGCCTTCATGTAAACATTATGATTTGGCATTCCGGTTCGGTTGGTGTTGTCAGTATATTATCAGTATGTATACTTGATGGAAATTATTCCTTCAACTTTGATATAACCCAAGTGCGAACTTGTACTTTTCGTGGATGATTTCAATTCTGCTTTTACCTGTGGTTGATTTTGTTGGGAGTTCTATTCGTCGAAAGCATATGCATTGCTTGAGGTCAATATTATAGGCGAGTTTGTTTGATTTAAAATTTCAATGTCTCTATTTTTCAAATTTTTTTTATTGCTGGAGTTTACCCAAATATTGTTAATGTAGATTAGCTGAAATAATCAAGGAAGATACAAGAGCTTCAACTGGACAGCCAGACGAGATATCTTGGTTTCCAACAGTGATTTTGGAACTGATTATTTCTCTTTTAACCTTTATAGATAATATCCGTGCTTCTGCTGTTTGTAGACGATGGCGTGCTGTTGCGAAAGCTGTCATAAAGGTCAATAAACCTCCTTGGCTTATGTTTTTCCCAAATCTCACAGGCTAGTACGGGTCGTATCAGAGTGTGGTAGTTCGGTTGAGTGGTTGTGCCACGTTTCATTGGACAAAAATCTAAAAATTTATGTTAAAGTATAATTGTCTACTTTCTAATAAATAAATTAGTGTCCCCTTATTTTTAAATGTTTAAGTACACTTTGAAGTTTTGCATTTAGATTTTTTAATATTTGACGTGAATTCAAATTATTTTTATTTTTATAGTATGCCTTGTTCTCTCATCATTTCATATTGTCCTTACCATCATTTTCTTTTCAAAGTACATGGTAATAAATGTCACATGGCCACGAAATGTGAAGTGTTTGGATTTCTTAATTTAATACTGCATGTTTTCATTTTTAAAAATTTATTATCTAGTTAGCTGAAATAAATAAAAGGAAGTTTTGATAACGACTTATATTCTTGGAAGCAGCTATCTATTTTTGATAGTTAGATGGTTCAACTCTCGATAGTCAATGCACATCTTCATACTCCTATCTTTCTTATTCACAAAAAGTATTGGAGCACCCCAAGAAGATACACTCAATCGAATAAAACATTTTCCAGCAACTCTTCCAACTATAACTTCAATTCTTGAAGTTCTTTTGGTGCCATTCTATACGAGGCCTTAGAAACTGGTGTCGTGCCAGGAACCAAGTCAATTATAATTTCTACTTGCTTATCTTCCGGAATGCCTTGTTAATCTTCTGGAAATACGTCTGTAAAGTCTCGCACAACGTTAATATCATTAAAAGTTTTTTCTGTAAGTTTGGAATCGATAATATTAACTAAAAATCCCTGGCATGACTCATTTTTCATCATTTTCTCCGCTTGCAAAGAGCGAGGTAGAGACTTGAAATTTGCTCAAAAGAAACGAAACTCTTCCTCTTCCGATCTATGAAATAATACTTCTTTCTCGTGATATCGAATGGTTGCATGATTGAGTCCTAACCAATCCATGCATAAAATAACGTCGAAGTCTTTCATCTCTGAAAGCTATAAATCTACCAGTAGTACCTTTCCGTCAATTTTTAACATCATCGCCTTAGTCATCTGATTTGTGCAAAGAATTTTTCCTGAAGGGATGCTAACCTCTAATTCATTATTTGTTTTCACACATGTAAAGTTAGATCTAGCGACAAAGGATGCAAAGATAAAAGAATTTGTGGCCCCGGAGTCAAAAAGTACTTAAGCAAGTACATCAGATACTAATAGAATACCTGTTTTCATAATTATAGTGTTAGAATTAGCGACAGAGGACGCAAAATCAAGAATATAAATAGGTACTTCGAATAATAATAAAATACCTGCTATCACATTGGGATCCTGTTCCGCCTTATGCTGATTCAATGCAAAAACTTGGATCTTTCCTTTCTTGTTCTTGTCCTAATCGTCATCCTTCTTCTTTGGAGATTAAGTACAGTTTAAAGCAATGTGTCCTAGCTCACCACACTAAAAACACATGTTTTTTTCCAAATAAGCATTCATCCATGTGAAGTTTATTACACTTAGGACACGGTGTAATACTTCATCTCGTCCCACCAATACTAACTTCTGTGCTTCGTCTTTTATTCTGCCAATAACGTCTGTCCTTGTTTTGATCGTTCCACTTTATTTTTCCCAATGCCTCCTTGTCCTACTGGGCATACTGCTCAAACGTAGTCCTTTGATATGAAATGGTATGAGCCCTCTCCAACATTTCACGATAGGAAGTGAAACGATGTGACATAATTATCATGCCGATTTCTGGGCGTAGTCCATTTTCAAACCTCTTGATCTTCTTCAAGTTATGTATCTACCAAGTGTGGGGCAGATCTTGAGAGTTGCTCAAACTATCATTCATAATCAGTAAGCGATAAGTTGCCATGTCTGAGCTATAGAAACTCTGATTCCTAGAAGTCGCTCAAAGCCTGTGGAAAGTACTTCGACATCACTTCATCCTTAAACTGTGCCCAAGTCATGTTACGTTGCTGCTCTTCGGTCTTAATGTGTGAGACAGATTTCCACCGGTGACTGGCCGCTCCAACAAACATAAACTCTGTGCATAGTACCTTCTGTGCATCCATACAAGCAATGTATCAAAAGATGCACTCTAGCCCTCGAATCCATTCCTCAACAGCCAGTGGGTCTGAACTACCGTCAAAAGTAGGAGGCTTCTACCTACGAAACTACTCAACCACTGAAATGGCTCCAGGTACAAATGGAGAAGCGTCTTGCGATGGTGGCGTATTTTGCGATGGAGGCGCTTGATTATGTCTGCTCAACTCGTGTACCGCTCACAACAAATCACGAATCAAATTTGTGTGGGTAGGTGGTGCCATATCCTAAAATTAGTATTACTCGTCACATACCAGTACTAAACATATTATAACTATGCCATCATAACACATATTATGAATATAGCGAGAAAAAAGAATGCATGTCTTAAAATTTAAAAGTAGGTAAATTTAAAAATGTAAATTAAATAAAGTATTTGAATAAATTCATCGTCTTACCCTTTTAGATACCTTAGAGTCGTCGGAGGTGGTCGATTGGTAGTCGTTGAGTGCCAAAAATCTTTCACATATTTAAGAACTTTAAATTGATAACATCCTTAAATTTATGTATCCTCAAAAATATTATTATTATTATTATTATTATTATTATTATTATTATTATTATTATTATATGTCAACTATATTAATTAAAACTTCTCAATTTATGTAAAAATAAAAATAAAATCCATCTTTATGAAAAAAAAATCTTTAAATGAATAATATCGATTAGAATATCCAACTTTAGACACAAACATGGCACACGTGGCCTCTTTAGGTATTTAAATCCCGAACCAAGCACATATAGGAAGCCAATTTTCAATCTAAACATGTTTGCCTCAATTGACAATATCATTGCATATTAAACCCTTCTATTTAACGGTTAGTTTTTTTTTTTAATACTTAGCCCCTTTGTTTCCAATTGCATAACATAAGTCCTCATTGTAAACCCAACAATATAAATCAAGGATTAAACCATTCAATAACAATATATACAGTAGACATCAAAGATTACGGCTGAAACGAAAAGTTTTATTCAAATTATTACAAAATAAAATCAAAGTTTCAATTAAGGCGAAGTTTCTTTTTTTTTTTTTTAATATTGAAAATAAAATAAAAGTTACTCAAAAAAAATACACACATGCCTAATTATATTTTAAATAAATATAAATTTTTTTTAATAGTTAGAAATACACCTCAAAATTGACAAATCTTTATTTTTTTAATTTTTTCACTGTTCACACGAACAGTGATGGTATCACCGTTCACGTGAACAGTGACACGGCTGTCGGAGTTCGTACAGTTTTTTTTTTTTTTTCCTTTTTTTGCATTACTATTACTTAACCAGCATACAAAAGGAAAAATTATAAGACAAGACTTTTTCGTGAATGTCGTCTTTTGTGCATCATATAAAATGGAAATTGGTGTAATGACACATTAAACTAAAACCACATTTTTTAAAAATAATTGTTGGTCAAATTTAAGAACAAATAGTGAATAAACTAAAATATTACGAGAAATTAATTAAGAAAAATACTATTTAAAAGGCTAAGCTAGGAAATCTTATGAGCAATTAAGAATAAAATTTATTTGGAACGGAAAATCAAAATATATACTCAAATCGTCTTGAATATTCCATAATCCAAAAATTTCTTCCTGAATTCTTTATATCTTTGTGACTGTCAAGGACTAAAACCGTCCATTCTAATATTTTTTGATTTCAAGAACATAAAAATAATGATCCCATCACTGGAAATTTACTGCTAATATCAATTGCTCCTGTATTTAAAAGTTTTTTTTTTAACTCAAGTTAAGAAAATACATATGGGTCTGTAGAAAATTAAACATAAAGCTCTGATACCAAATTGTAACGACCCAAATTTTAACATTAAAAATAAATACGGATCGTTACCAAAACTTCCTTTTATTTATTTCAGCCAACTAGATAATTAATTCTTAAAAATGAAAACATGCAATATTAAATTAAGAAATCCAAACACTTCACATTTCGTGGCCATGTGACATTTATTACCGTGTACTTTGAAAAAAAAAAATGACAGTAAGGAAGATATGAAATGATGAGAGAACTAGGCATACTTTAAAAACGAAAAATAATTTGAATTCACATCAAGTATTATAAAATCTAAATGCGAAACTTCAAAGTGTACTTGAACATTTAAAATAAGGGGNTGCAATATTAAATTAAGAAATCCAAACACTTCACATTTCGTGGCCATGTGACATTTATTACCGTGTACTTTGAAAAAAAAAAATGACAGTAAGGAAGATATGAAATGATGAGAGAACTAGGCATACTTTAAAAACGAAAAATAATTTGAATTCACATCAAGTATTATAAAATCTAAATGCGAAACTTCAAAGTGTACTTGAACATTTAGAATAAGGGGATACTAATTTATTTATTAGAAAGT
>CAIGRP010035996.1:0-28306 GCA_903798385.1 Fraxinus cuspidata
GTGGATTGGAGCACAATATTTCACACTAAATAAAAGAATTAAGAAATAAAAGATATACTAAAAATGTAGTTATCTTCTTCCACCCATCCTCGTACAAACCCATTGAAAGCCTTTAATATTTTGTTAGTGTTGTTTTATATATTTGGTGAGGTGGTGTTAATAATTGCAGAAGTAGAGAAAACAAGATTATTGGCATAAATCGAGGAAAAAAGAGGAACAAAATGGCAAAATAGACAAATTCCTACCAAAACCTGGCACCCAAGCGCAAAGAAGAGAGTAAAAGACCAAAACTTCGTGAACCCAGGACCACTTGAAGACAAGAGAACATTAGCAAGTGTGGCACCCCAGTGCCACCCTTGGAAAAAAAGAAATGCATTCAAGAGGCGATGCTTCAAATGAAGACATGATGCTGCAGCGCGAATTTTGGCCTTGTTTATTCCAAATTCTGGGAAAACATTACGAGAAGTACAAATACAAGAAGAGAGGAACTTGAGACTGGTTTTACACATTGAGAAACAAGGATACAACTTGAGAATTATGAGAGGCAATCCATTAAAGAAGAACAAGAAATCAAGATCTCAAAGCTAGGGTTTGTGAATTGATTGAAAGAAGAAGACCATTTTGGTGCAAGAGTCATCAACTTTTCTAAATCCTATTTCAGTTCTCTGTGATGTATTTCATTATAGTTTTTCTTTATCTATCACGAGTAGATAGACTTTTCATTGGGGGCAAACAATATAAGTTATTGAGACCCTTTATTTCTATTGTCAAGATTCTAGTTCTTTAAAAGTTTATGTGCTGAATTTATTCATGGAGTTTAATGCTTTGAACTCTTTGGCCATTTATTAATTGATTTAGTGAATCTATTGTGAATCGAAATGTGAGTTTTAGATTTAGACCATATAGTAAAATTCGATTACTAGTATAAAATGTAGAGATACTTTTGCTAGTTAATGCGATCATTACATGAATTCTTAGAAATTAAGCAACTTAAACTAATGTTTGATTCACATATAGATACAAAATTGACTTAATTAAATATAATCAATGAGAACCCAAGAAAGGTAAATTGAATACATTAGAATAATTTAACCGAACACTGCATTAGATTATGGGTCTTGATTAAAGAATTAAATGTAATCAATAGATGAAATTGTGGGCCCTAGTACTTCTTGCATATTTGAAAACTTAATTCAATTTTTGTGTGCCTTTGATAACTTAAAAGTATTGTGCCTTTGATAACTTGAAGTATTTAGTATAATTTAGATAATCAATCACCAAATCATTGTTTATTTTTTCGTCACATAAAAGTTTGAAATAGTAAATTATGAATAAATAATAGTCCTCGTGGGTACGGTTGTTCGAACTTAAAAATCTATTATATTACTTGTTCGTTATTGTACTTTTGCGATAGAAAAAATGCCCACAAAACCATAACCATCCCCACCACCACACCTCCAATTATTTGTCAAGTTTGTCATTTTAAGATATCTTAAAAGTCAAATTGGACAGAAATACTCAGAAGAAGTATTACAATGTTGGAGATGCATTGTGCAAATAAAAATGATTCGGAAACTTATAATACGATTACTTGAAGATTGGAGATGAAATGTGAAATAGAATTGAAAAAAAAAAGTATATATATTGGTTTAGCATGAGTAAAATTTAATATTTTGTGCATCACCCCAGTCCCCAC
The DNA here is from genome assembly GCA_903798385.1 of Fraxinus cuspidata. Lineage (NCBI taxonomy): Eukaryota > Viridiplantae > Streptophyta > Magnoliopsida > Lamiales > Oleaceae > Fraxinus > Fraxinus cuspidata. The sequence goes on from CAIGRP010035996.1 coordinate 1,697, forward strand.
ACATGACCTAAGTACCTGGAGCACGGCAATTTAAATTAATTGTTTTTCTATTCAACTTTAGTTCTCTAATAAGCATGTTTGCGTCGTTTATAAGTTGGTCCAACATGCTTATAAGCACAGAAAACTGTCAAACATGTTTGATAAATAAAAAAGAAAAATAGCTAAAGTTTGAAAAATAAGTTATGATACTTAATTTTGTAACTCTTTACCAGACCTGAAGATGTTGATTAGTGTAATGTATACACTTATCTAGGCCATTAAATGTGAATATTTAAGCTACTTTTGATGCATTATAGCTTAATCTCTTGTTTATATTTTTTCATAGGTGAAATTCAACGATTGAAAGTGAAACTGGAAGAAAGAAACGAAAAATCGATGAAAACGGATAATTTTCAAAGTTCGAGGACCAAATTATAAATATTCATTAGTTTATCGGATCATAAAACGATGATTGAAGATTACATAAAATCAATGGACAAGATTAGAAGTCGATGGAGTAAAATTGTTCAAAAAATGACCTATCCGAACCCAAGAAAGAAATTCAGGGACCAACTTGAAGTTTGTCCCAAAGATGGTATAACCATGCGTGGGCATGTAGTAAATTCCTCATGTGGAGCAAGGCCCTATTTTTCAGAAACGGAGGCCAAAATTTCTGAACCACCATGCATGTGCAATGAAGAATGCCATGTATGAGCATGGGTGAATTCCAACTAAAGCAGACATTTTCCTTCCATGATTTAAACTCCTTTTGGAAATCAGTTTTGATGCGATTTTAGCCTAAATTTAGGCCACTACATATATCAAACAAGGGTTCACATCAAATGGATCTCTCTCTAGCCTCTCATATCGCATCATATCATAAAATATTTCAAAAACAATGGGTTAATTCACCGTATTTTGGGAGAGAAGATCAAACTTAGCAATAAATTAAAGGTAAATTACATCAAGAAAGTGAAGAATTAAGGTTTGGAATTGAATATCAAGAAGAAGAAATTGCTTTCACATATTTTTTTGCATTCATATTGATAGGTTTTTTATGTAATTGGCAAATCTGTGAACAAAATGGACTAAGTTTAATGTGTTGTAAAAGTCAAGGAGTAGGTTGCAAATAGTAAAAATTGAGTTGTATTAGGTCTAGAGTTTGAGAATTGAAAATAAGGAAAAACGGCACCACAATTTTACTAGACTGTTGCCAAGACTTGGCTCGAGTGGAAGAAACAGAAATATTGTAGCCTGTCTGTTGCATTGGTTTCGCTCGAGCGACAAACTGTCGCTCGCCTGTTGCCCAACTCTCTCTCGAGCGACAGAGTTATCCGGAGAATTTTTAATTTGTGTTTTCAATATTTTTTATCCGGCCCATTCATTCATTAACCTGCATATAAATACAAGAATGCCTCTGAACGGTTTTTTATAAGGTTGAACATTGAAAAAATATATACTCTCCATATCATCTTTATTAAATTAGCTTTCAACCTTTGTTCTATGATTTGTTTTTGGTGGTGAAAATATCAAATCCAAAATACGAATACCAAACTGCTACTTCCTACATATTTATCAGAGGTCTGAAGATCAAGGAAAGGCAACTGGAGTTCCAGTCGTTGAAGAACGCGAAGTTCTTCATTGATCCACTTGAGATAAACGAACTCATGAAGCCGAGAGTTGCTACAGGAGCGCGTAATCTAGGAGGACTTTGAAAACTGCAGCTGGGAGTTGGTGCAGGCACACAAAATCTAGGAGAGCTGTGGGAATTGTAGTCAGAAGATCAGAAAGTACTACCGGTAGTCAAGTCTGTTGGACTGTAAGTTCTAATTCGTTATAGGGGATTGTTAACTGGAAAAGTGCCTGAAGTTTTTACCCAGTTGGGGTTTTTCCGTGATATTTATTGCTTTCATATAATTGCTGTATTTCAACATAGGAAATATTGGACTGTTTAATTAACCATCTAGAGATAATTAATAGTGATTTGTTGTTAATTAATTATTAAGTTTTAATTCTGCATAATCACCTATTCACCTCTCTGTGTAATTTGGGTCAAACCCTGTTATTTCAATTGGTATCAGAGCCCTATTTCGATTCCTGAGCCTTAATTAATTTTAGACGAGTCAGTCCTTTTCAGTATCTCCATTTTTCGACGGAAGCAACTTTGATTATTGGAAAGTTCGAATGAGAGCTTTTCTTAAAGCGTTTGATGAGCGTATTTGGATGAGCATTCAAATTAGGTGGACTACACCTTCAACTACTGTTGCTAGTGTAGCTACATTCAATGATATCTGAGTGTAATTGGAACAGTAAGGGGCTTCATGCCCTGTTCATGGCTGTGTTTGCTGAAGAGTTCAAGAGAGTATCAATGTGTGAAACTGCTAAAGAAGTTTGGGAAATATTAGAAACCATACCGACGGAACTAAAACCGTTAAAAACTCTAAACTGCAGATGTTGACCTCTAGGTTTGAAGAAATTAGAATGAAGGACGATAAATCATTTGATGAATTTTATGTGAATCTTAATGATATAGTAAATTCGAGTTTCAACCTAGGTGAGAAGATTTCCGAGTCTAAAATTGTTAGAAAAGTCCTTAGATTCCTACCTAAAAGATTTAGACCTAAAATCACCGCGATTGAAGAAAGTAAGGACTTAGATATTGTTAAGATATAAGAACTCGTAGGATCCCTTCAAACCCATGAACTCACCATATCTCAACCGAAAAAGGTTAAATTCATAGCCTTGAACACTATTAGGGAAGAAGATCTTAATATAAAAAAGGTCAATAAAGCTGTTCTGAAAAAAGTTAATGAACTTGAACGAGAGAAAGAGAAACTCATAGGTGATCTTCAGGATTCTACCAAAAATCAAAGTGAGTTGAAGCTTGTTAATGAGAACTTAGAAGCCAAAATTAAATCCTTAACAAGTAATCTTGAAAAATCTAATACTCAACTTCATTCTTTTATGAGTGGTACTCAGAAACTTGACAATCTGTTAGGGATGGACAAGCCTGCTGGCAATAGCCATGGTCTGGATAACATGTAAAATGGTAATACTACTACTGCTAATACATCCAAGACCACGTTCGTCTCGGCCACCAACAAAGTTCTGAATACTGTTAATCCTGAACCCAAGGGCAAGAATATATTTGGAGCAAGACCTACTAGACAACATAGGGTTTTTTCATCCTATATATCGACAACAACCTCCGAGTAGGTTTGAACCTAGGTTTATTCCCACTTGTCACCATTGTGGCACACTGGGACACACAAGACATATGTGTCGTAAACAACTCGCGACTAAAAGTAAAAGTCAGGATTACTTCGCATATGAATTCGACATAAGAATATGACCGAGTCGTGCTTAGAAATTGTTTTAACTTACCTTGGGTGAGATATTTAAATAAAATTGAATTTTTCATTGTCATGTATATATACAAATCACACTAAATTACATAGATGGATGATTCGAATGTGATACTAATAGGTGGATTTCGAAATTTCAAACATATATCTTATATATAATTTGAAATCATCTTAGTTAATTAATACAGTAATTAAGAAATAATCAAGACATTATCTTTTGGTACGTTACATTCGGATTTGATAACGAACTAATATAATTCAATTTAAAGTTATTCATTGTTGGACGATACTCTTTCCACACTAAACTATTACTTATCAACGATCTCGTATGCTTGCAAGTTTACACACGCAATTTTTGGACGCACTTATCGGGAAATAAAGTCTATAAACTAAATTTATTGATTCGTTATTGGATTTGAATTTTATTTTGTTCTTTTGGCTACCCAATGGTTAATCTCAATATGGACAATAAATATATACTTATAGGAAATCTATGTTGTGAACGTTGTTACGGGATGCATTATATTGAGCACTACTTGTATACATGCACATTCCTTTGTGTTGAAGCTTCAGTGATTTAGACAATATTTAACATGTCGAAAACAAACACTTAACAAACCTGATAAGGGTTTCATGCCTGTAGGAGATCATATACCTATTGATTGGAATGAAGACATTATGCTTAAGGGAGATAGTCCTTTCTTTTTTAATAAGAAGGTATTTACAAAATTACCAAGTTGGATAAAAACAAAATGTTTATAGGAGATGCTATATAGTGTGGGCAAATTTCAAAAGTGGGGGAGTCCACTTGAAAAAGTTGATAAGAAAGATTTGTCTTTGCCTGTAAATTTGGATTGTGAACTAGCCATTCAATTGGAGGATATATCAACTATTGAAAAAGAGCATAAAGAGGATGACAAATTAATCACATAGAAATCAAACGAAGAAGTAGCGATTAATGATTATGGAATTAACACACATTCTTTCGACTTTATTGATTGATTAAGCCAAATGAATACGTGAAAGTCTACATAGTTGATTTGAATCAGATGGAATAATAAGTCATATTACATTAAAAGGGGCAAGGTAGAGGCTTGGACACCAAATTAAAAGTGAAACAAAGTTAAACGAAGCAAACTAACAAGTCATCAAAAGCTTTCTATATAATTTAATGACACAAATTGCCAAAGTCAAGCTAACGAATATAAAAAATACATTTATTGGGAGGTAACCTATTTTTCTCTCCATTTATTTATTATACTTTCTAGATAATAGATTAGATAATTTATTAGCTTTTGTGTGCTAGTAGTTAGTTAGGAATCTTCATCCTCATATTCCTTTTAGGTTGTGTTGTGTTTGAGCTTTCATTGATTGTTCCACGTTATTATATCACTTACGATTGAATTTTATTTATTTTGTAAGAACATGATACTTAAAACATACAAATCAACATTATACAAGGGAATACAGTTGAACTGACCATCTAGCTCCGAAAATTTTGTTCCAAATCAGCTTCTAGAATTAGACATACATCGGGAAGTTTCTTATTTCTTTCTTTGCCCTTTTGCTTCGCTTACTTGTTGATATTTTAAGACATTGAGGACAATGTTTAATTTAAGTTTGGGGGTGGAAAAATATTGAGTTTTTATTTGATAGTCTTTATTACTTTATTATATATATGAAGAAAGTAGAAAAAATTTAAATTTTCAAAAAGATTTTCTTTTTTGTTTATTTGCTTATGTGTTAGGTAGCCTTGCCAATAATGATGAATATATTTGGAAGAATTTATTAGTTTATGAATTTTGAATAAGCTATATGTTTATATTAATTGATGCTTATTTATTTACAATTTGATTTTATTTGCACTTGAGAATTTAGTTTTGCATTTTAAAGTAATGAGTTTATTCATATTTTGAATATGTTAAAATAGTGAAACTTAGATGCAAAACCATTTAATCCATTGTATTATACATCCTTAGATCATTTTAAGAATAGTTTGGGGATGATTGAAATGTTATTGAAAGATATTAAAATGAATAAGGATTTCATATGTGTAATTCTCATGGGGATTGTCTTAGGGCGATGAGATGAAAATTATGTAAGAATCGTAAGATTAATGTTGATTCTTGAGAATGATTGTTTAAAAAAGGGCATTGAACTAATGATTGTGTAAAAAAAGAATAAAGATACCATGATATTCATGAGTGAAAGATATCCATAAAAGATGTTAATGAGGACACTTATTGAAAATACTAAAAAGATAACTTGATAATGGATCAAGTTAATGCATGAAACAGAATATGCAAAGCACTTATAAAAAAGTAGGTGCATGAAACAGAAGACGCACTACATGCATTGATTAAGTCTTAAACACTAATTCGAGAGAAATCGTTTAGACCCAACAAACATGTGAAGCGGTGAATAGATGTATAATGCAAAATTAAAATGACAATCAATTAAAAACAACAATTTACTAATTATTGTTTCTTAACGATTAAGTTTAATCAATATTAAACCCTAATTAATATGTTGTACGAATCAAAGTAAAATAAAAAACAGATGTGTTAACGAAGGAAAACCTTTGAAGAACTCTTTACAGGGATAAAAAAACCTCCGAGCAAACCTTACCAAAATGATCAACTAAAAAAGATAATTTATATTTGGTCCAAACACAACTAAACCTTAGTAGATTTTAACTATCCAACCTGTAATTCAGCGAAGAACCTCTTCGATTGTACCTTTTGCACTTTCCAGAACTATAGACTTATTTCTCTCCATGTGGAACGATCCTCATTTTTCTTCAATTGGAACTTTGTTGCCTCTCCCAAACTTTAGAACTCTGAAAGATTATTGGTGAATGATTTGGTTTTTGGTGTTTGATCTTTGGATCTTTTATATGTTGATCTTGTGGTTGATGTAATATGATTATAGAATATGTTTTTCTTGATTGATAATTGATTAACACACTTTTAGGACAGACCTATACTTAAATATTTATAATATGAAGAGTTCGAGGTCCTATGGGATTGTAAATTCTGTAGAAATTGTGAACCTAGGGTTTCACCAGATGACACCACCACTCGAGCATTGGTGGAATGGTCAGTAGCGATGCTTTGATTGCTCGAATTTTCAACTTGCATCCAACGAACAACGATGGTTTAGAAAAAGACGCTCGAATTCTTCCAAGGCGGACATTGAGCGGTTGATGCAAATCAATAGCCTCCAATATTATGGAAAGTAGGATCAAGTAGGTGCCACTTGTACGGAGATGAGGCATATTATTTCAATTAATTTTCTTCCTGTTGGAGTATTATTTTCTTTCTTGTTATTTCAATATTTTATTTCCTATTATTTCAATATTTTATGTGTCAAGTATTTTAGGTAAGTTGGTTGCCAGGGTTGTCTTTAATTTCACATATATATGCAATGTTCAGAAGCCGTTAAAGAACTTTTGGATTTTTTTTCAATCAATAATAATACGCTGTGAGAGTTTTTCCAGTTTTCTATATTCCTAGTTCAGATTACTAGGCGTGTAGAAGAGTGTAAGATCATTGTGCACACAGATTTAGCTTCTATTATTCCTCACTGCATCAGTTGGTATCAAATCCCGAGGTTACGTTTCAGTGATGGCACATAGAGGAGCTCATGAGGGAAGGCATGCAGCAATGGGTGATGTAAATGAACGCGATGAGGTGACATGTGAGGCACAACTGGAGGCCCGGATACTGCGATAGGTGAATGAGCGATTTGTTTAGATGGAAAAGAGGGAAAACTAATACCCAGTCAAGCAGGAGAGTATCATCAAGTTCTTAGGTCCGATGTTTTAAATGTGGTGAAACGGGTCACCACATGGCAGATTGCAAGAAGGGCCCTAAATACGGTAAGGGATTGTTCATTGATTCTGGGGAGATTGGTGTTGACAGCTTGGAAGATGTTGAACAGAGGCCTATTTGCAATATTGGGGGAGGAGGAATATGTAGAGGAGCAGGTTGCGGGTGATAAAGGTCCTTTATTAATAGTGAGGGGATGTGTTTGGCACCACGTAAGGATGACGGTTACGCCACAATATTTTATAGTCTACGTGTACTATTGGCAGCAAGGTTTGTAAGCTTATAATCGATTTAGGAAGTTGTGAGAATGTTGTTTCTGAAGTGGCTGTTAAGAAGTTGGGACTAGAGAGAGAAAAATCCTAGTGCTTACAAATTGGCTTGGCTCAAGAGGGGAAATGAAGTAACTATTTCTAAACGGTGCTTAGTATCATTTTCTATCGGTGTGAAGTATAAAGATAAAATTTGGTGTGACGTGATAACCATGAATGCATGTCATCTTTTATTAGGTCGACCATGGCAATATGATAAGGGTTCTATTCACGATGGAAGACAAAATAAATATAATTTTATACTTGACGAAGTGAAGGTTTTCTTATTACCTAACAAACGGGGGAAGCCTCGACACCCTTCAGGGGAGGGAAAGATTTTGTTGGCAAAAAGGGAGTTCATGACTAAATTGAAAGAATTTGGGTTGGTGTTTGTGTTGTTGGGAAGGAAAAGCAGTAAAGGAGAGAAGACCCATGCCTCGTGTCCAAGTTGTTGGAAGAATTCTCTGATGTATTTCTGGACGAACTGCCTGAAGCTTTGCTACCATTGAGGGATATGCAACATCAAATTGACTTGGTGACGGGCGCTAATCTACCAAATTGACCACATTACCGCATGAGCCCCAAAGAAAATGAGGAGCTTAGACATCAAATGGAGGCTTTGTTTATCTAAGGGTCATATTAGGGAAAGTCTTAGTCCTTGTGCTGTGGCAGCGTTACTTACTCCAAAAAAGGTTGGTTCCTGGAGGATGTGTGTAGACTGTCATCCTATTCCTCCGTTGGATGACTTGTTGGATCAATTAAGTGGTGCTACTGTGTTTAACAAGTTAGATTTGAAAAGTGGTTATCATCAGATTCACATACGTCCAGGCGATGAATGGAAAACTTCGTTCAAAACTAGAGAGGTGTTGTATGAGTGGTTGGTGATGCCTTTTGGGCTATTGAATGTCCCTAGCACTTTTATATGGGTTATGAACTAGATTTTTAGACCATTCATTGGTAAATGTCTTGTAGTCTACTTTGATGACATCTTGATTTATAGTGCTACTGTGGATTTCCATCTTCAACAATTAAGGGAGGTCTTGGAAGTGTTACGCAAGGAGAATTTTTTTGTAGGAATGGCCAAATGTTCTTTCATGAGAGACTCAGTCTTATTTCTAGGCTATGTAGTTTCAAGGGATAGTCTATCTGTAGATGAGTCTAAGGTAGCAGTTGTTTAGCAATGGCCAGTTCCTTCTACTATTCAGGAGGTGCGTAGCTTCCATGGGTTGGTATCCTTTCACAGGCACTTTATTCCTCACTTTTTTACCATTACGGCACCACTCATGGATTGTATGAAGGGTGGAAAATTCTTCTAGACCAATGAAGCAGCTAAGGCATTTGATCAAATTAAGGAAAATTTGACAACCGCTCCTATTCTTGTAATGCTATATTTTTCTCAGCCTTTTAAGTTGCATTTCGATGCTTTTGGAGTTAGCATTAGGGCTATTTTAAGTTAAGGGGCAAGCATATGGCTTACTTCAGTGAGAAATTGGGTGGTTCCAAACTTAATTATAGTACCTATGATGTGGAATTTTATGCTATAGTACGGACTTTGAAGCATTGGATTTCTTATCTGGCTTATAACAAATTTATTCTTTATTCCAATCATGAGGTATTGAAGCACCTTCATAGTCAGGATACATTATCATCTAGACATGCACGTTGGGCCGCTTACACTCAAGAATTTTCCTTCATCATTATACACAAGTTAGGAGCTGTCAATAGGGTAGCAGATGCTTTAAGTAGGAAGGCATCTTTGCTGGTGTAAATGCAGACCAAGGTAATTGGCTTTGATCAATTCAAAGATTACTTATCTCTTGATCCCAATTTTGGCCCTCGTATGAGTGACTTGGGGTCATGACCGTGGGATGATTATACTGTGCATGATGGGGTTTTTTCAAAGCAATCAGTTGTGTGTTCCTGTAGAGAGTTTGCGCCTGAAGATTATTCAACAATTGCACAATGAAGGTCATGTGTGCCGTGACAAAAATTTGAAGCTTCTCACTTAGCAGCTTTTCTGGCCTCATATGCGAAAGGAAGTTGCATGGTTTGTGGTAGGTTGTAGGGTCTGCCAGGTCTCGAAAGAGAGAGCAACTAATACAGGTCTATATCTGCCTTTGCCTATTCCAGAAGGGCCTTGGTCTAATGTTTGTATGCATTTTGTGTTGGGGTTGCCAAGAACACAGCATGGATTCTATTTTTGTGGTGGTAGATAGATTCTCCGAGATGGCATACTTTGTGGCTTGCAAGAAAACATTAGATGCTGTTAATGTTGCACAACTTTACTTTCGTAAGGTTTATCGATTACATGGATTGCCTTCATCCATTGTGTCTGACAGATATACCCATTTTCTTAGCCACTTGCTCAACTTTAGTAGTACCTATCACCCTCAGACCGATGGCCATACTGAAGTTGTCAACTGCTCTTTTGGGAACTTGTTGCGCTGTCTGGTGGGTGATCACATGAAGTCTTGGGTTCAGAAACTATTTCAGGTTGAGTTTGCTTACAATCGATCTACCAATAGGAGTATAGGGTTTAGTCCTTTTCATGTGATATATGGTTATAATCCTCGTGTACCAATTGATTTGGCGCCTATTATTGATATTCGACAAGTTCATGTCAAGGCTGAAGATTTAATCAGTCAAATTCAAAAGATTCATGTATCGACTGTCAAGAACTTATAGGATTCTACTGTCAAATACAAGGCTGTTGCTGATATGAAAAGAAGGGTAGTAGAGTTTGAGGTAGGGGACTTGGTGTAGGCTATCCTGACGGAAGATAGATTTTCCATTGGTGACTATAATAAGCTTGCTGCCAGAAAGATTGGTCCGCTGGAAATCATTAAGAAAATCAATCCTAGTGCATACAAATTGAAACTCCCAAGCCATATTACAACCAGTGATGTGTTTAATGTCAAACACTTGGTTCTGTATATTGGTGATTTGTCATTCGAGGACTCAAATTCGAGGGCTAATATTATGAAAAGGGGGATCAAGTAGGCGCCACTTGTATGGAGAGGAGGCGTATTATTTCAATTAATTTTCTTCGTGCTGGCGTATTATTTTCTTTCCTATTATTTCAATATTTTTTCTGTCGCGTATTTTAGGTAAGTTGGTTGTTAGTGTTGTCTTTAATTTCACATATATATGCAATGTTCAGTTGCCGTCAAGAACTTTTGAATTTTTTTTCAATCAATAATAATACTCTGTGAGAGTTTTTCCAGTTTCCTATATTCCTTGTTCAAATTACTAGGCGTGTAGAAGAGTTGTAAGATCATTGTGCGCACAGATTTAGCTTCCATTATTCCTCGCTGCATCAACGGTTTTGCTGCTATTTTTCTCCTTATTCCATCATTGACTTCTTTCACTCCTTTAAGATATATACTTCCAACTGACTCATTAACTTTAATTACAACTTAATAACTATGGTTTTGAACACTGAACTAGCTAATACAATTTTGACCTAACAAACTATCACTTTAGCATTCCATGACAAAATCATTTATTTTAAAATTAAAATCAGAACAACCTAAAACTATTAAATCAGAGTCTCAATTCCCAAAATTCAACTTAGCAGCTTGTCATACATGTTTCTAGAAACAAACGAAATCAACAATATCACGTGTAAAAGTAAGAGATACCCAACAATTAAGAACACAATTAAGTTATATAAGAAACACAAGCAAAACATGTGTGATGCCAAAACATGTATTATGACATGCATCAACAACTTATAAACTAATCATGACAAGTTGAGATATATCACCACAATAGCTAAACCAGCAACACAAAATATGATATCAATAATATACAAAACACTTAACATAATATTAATAAGGAAAAATATGACAGTACACTAGTCACATCATCAATCATAAAAAATATCTATAACTATTCTTAAGTCAAATATCAAAAACGAAATCAACAATGTATCAACTTCTCCCCATAACTTATATATTACTCAACTCCCCTGAAATAAATACTTAACTCTCCCCATTTTTGCACGAATCACAAAGGAAAATCAATCAATATAATCATGAGTAATATATAGGGGAATAAGTGAAAAAAATTTGCACATGGACAAACAATGAAAAATTATGCAAAACATGTGATGGGAGAACTTTTTTCTTTTTCAGATAACTCTTTTTCATGAATTTTTAAATATAACATCTAGTAGTGAAATCTTAAATCACATGAACTGTTATTTGCTTACGTATACATGCATATTTCATAAATAGTGATATTTTCTCACATAACTCATTTTAAACATAAATGGAGTAAATTGTATTAGCAACCCATATGTGAAAAGTGCCACTAATTTCTATTAAGTCTCAAAACATTACATTAATGAGAAATGGCATGCAAAGAAATCACTGGTGAACGATTATTTTCCGCAAATTAAGATAGTCAAACTAGTGTTACAAGGATTTTTTAATAAAAAATCTCATATTAATTTTTCATTGTATAATTATTTTCTTTTTCTTCCTATTTTACAAGCATATATAGTTTTTCTTTATATCATATGTACAAATTTTTCTTCATTAAACTTACTAAATGACCCATGTAATGAGGTTTAAATCTATAAATCCCAACTCAGATGACTGTAGGGCATCGAATTTTAAGATACCTAATAGATTTAATTGCTCGAGTAGTAAAGACTACGAAAAAAAGTATAAGATATATCTCACTTTATATATTGATATATAATTCAAATATTTTAAAGCTCAATTATCTTTTTATTTTGGGAGAATATACTAGAGCTTAGGTCAGTTAGTTAAAGGTCAATCCATGTTCAAGGTCACATAATCACACTAATGACCACCATCTCAAATCTTACACACATGATCAAAACTCGCTCACAAGAGCTTAGCATGTGCAGTGCACATGAACATAAGGAAACCTATACCAAGTACCCTAAATTTTTTTAAAATAAAGTTAATGTAAACTTTATTCACTATTCAATAATTGTACTAGACTTTATCACAAGATAACATGTCCAATTATATCACTTGAAAGTGTTATGTATTAAAAAATCATTTTACCCATTATATATATATTCATAAAAAAGAATGCAAATGCATGCATATCTAGACCTACTCAATGAGGTACACAAAAGCTCTTACCTTTAAGAGCAACACTGCAATTCACTACATTAATTTGACTTGTGAGTTCATTCTTTATAACCTTGACCTTTCTAGAAAAAGAGGTCTTCTTAGTCAAGTAACTTAAAATTTCAGTCAAGTGACTAACTTAATTACTTAAGAACATAACATGATTAGTGATGCCCTAATTCTTATTACTAACCAAGAGCTTGGGGTACCTAGGTCATACGTGACCTAACTCACCATAGTAGTGACAAGTGGGAATGAATCTAGTAGTAGTTATAGTTTTCAAGATTTGAACCTTAGGTTGAGAAAACCTATGTTGCATAGATGATTTCTATGCTAGGGATCCTACACTCTTAGACTTGATAAAGGTAGGTACAAAACTATTTTTAAATGATGAAGCAGTATGAGAATGTGTTTCATTATAGCCTAAACCTTTCATATTCCTAGTTGGTTTATTCAATCCTAACATGTTATCAAGCTTCATAGAACCTTAATTTCTAAGGACTCTTTCTCAATCTTTAACTCATTTAATCATCGAGTTGACCTCCCAAGTTTGACTTCTAAGCCTTCTTTTTCCAACTTTAGTTCATGTAATTTCTTAAAGGGAGAGGAGCTATTTACCTTCTTCAACTTAAGGCTCTCCTCATACAATTGGTCAAATGTTTCATGTATATACTTATCATCTTTCGACTCTTCCTTTGAAGAGTCAGATTTCTCTATCTCCCCATCTCTATCATTCTCTTCTACATGTTCACTCTAAATCACCGAGGGTTTACACTCTTATCAAGGATGAAGTTTTCACTTTCATCATTAGAGCTAGACTCATTATTAGTGAGAATAGCGTTCATAGCCTTACCTAGAGTTTTCTTATAACTCGAGCACTCGACTCTAACATGCCCAAAACCCTAACACTCTTAACACCTCACAAATTAGGACATCTTCGTAGAATCTCTAGTATCTCCCATCTCTCTTTTATCTTTCTATATTTACTAGAGTCACCATTATATCTCTTAGGTCTCTTATTTTTCTAAAGAAATGTTTTGAATTTCGTAACAAAGTAAGCAAACTCCTTATCCTTTGGAAGTCCTCATAAGTGTTGTCATAGTCTTCTTCTTTAATAATGTTGAGGGCTAAAGATTTGTTATTCTTAGACCGAGGTAGGCTAAGTTCATATGCTGGGAGAGTTCTACAAGTTCTATCTTAATCACATCTAGGTCTTTGCTTTCTTTAAAAGAGATCCTAATCTTCCAGGTAGAGATCTCACAACTTTTCTCACAAGCATAGTCTCAGAGATTTGCTCACCTATGTTGAAACTAGAATTTACAATATCATTCAAATTAGCATAGAAAAGACCCATCATCTTTCATCATAATTTCTTCAAACCTAGTGGTCATCATTTGAAGTATAGAGTTTTTCATGTTTTAGTTCCCCCCATGTATGGGTTCTAATATGTCCCAATCTTCCTTAATAGTCTTAATCTTTCGACTCTTCCTTTGAAGAGTTAGATTTCTCTATCTCCCCATCTCTGTCATTCTCTTCTACATGTTTACTCTAAACCACCGAGGCAAATGCCATATAGTTTACACTCTTATCAAGGACGGAGTTTTCACTTTCATCATTAGAGATAGACTCATTATTAGTGAGAATAGCGTTCATAGCCTTACCTAGAGTTTTCTTATAACTCGAGCACTCGACTCTAACATGCCTAAAACCCTAACACTCTTAACACCTCACAAATTGGGACATCTTCATAGAATCTCTAGTATCTCTCTTCTCTCTTTTATCTTTCTATATTTACTAGAGTCACCATTATATCTCTTAAGTCTCTTATTTTTTCTAAAGAAATTTTTTGAATTTCGTAACAAAGTAAGCAAACTCCTTATCCTTTGGAAGTCCTCATAAGTGTTGTCATAGTCTTCTTCCTTAATAGTGTTGAGGGCTAAATATTTGTTATTCTTAGATCGAGGTAGGCTAAGTTTATATGTTGGGAGAGTTCTACAAGTTCTATCTTAATCACATCTAGGTCTTTGCTTTCTTTAATAGAGATCCAAATCTTCCAGGTAGAGATCTCACAACTTTTCTCACAAGCATAGTCTCAGAGATTCACTCACCTATGTTGAAACTAGAATTTACAATATCATTCAAATTAGCATAGAAAAGACCCATCATCTTTCATCCTAACTTCTTCAAACCTAGTGGTCAACATTTGAAGTATAGAGTTTTTCATGTTTTAGTTCCCCCCATGTATAGGTTCTANGTCCCAATCTTCCTTAATAGTCTTACACATGGATATCCATTTAAACTCTTTGGGGAAAATAGCCTTAAAGATGGCATTGACACCTTTCCTATTCCAATTACACTCAACTAAATCATCTTTTGACCAAGTAGAGATATCCAACACCAGCAACAGATGAAGATGGGGTGGCCCAATTCTTTTCTACGCTAACCGAACCAACTCATCCATAGACTTTGAAAAGGCTTTCATCCTAACCTTCTAGTAAGCATAATTCATTCAATCAAAATATGAAGGAACAAAAAGTGATTGACTCATCTAGACAAATTAGGTCGAGAATTGATATTAAGTTCCGGTACAAATTGTAATTACCAAATGTTTAGACCCAACTAACACCTATAGTGGATGAATAGGTGTATATTGTGAAATTAAAATAAAAATCAGTAAAATGCAACAAGTCACTAATTATTGATTCTAGATGATTAAGTTTAAACAGTGTTAAACCCTAATTAATCAATCATATATATCAAAGCAATAAAAACAGAATCAACACCATATATTTTAACAAAGGAAAACCCTTTGAAGAACTCTTCACTGGGATAAAAACCTTCGAATAAACCTTGTAAAAATGACCCACTAGAAAAGATAACTTGCAATTTGTTCAGACATAGCTAAATCTTAGTAGACTTTAATTACCCAACATGTAAACCATTGAAAAATCTCTTCGATTGTGCCTCTTGCACTTTACAGAACTTCACAATTCTTTTTTTTCTGTGTGGATACCAAGAGTGAACCTCATTCTTTTCCAATCGGAAATCCTACTGACTATCCTGAACTTTTGAACTCTGAAAAAGTTTTGGTAAATATTTTGGTTTTGGTGTTTGATCTTTGAATTCTTTTATGTTTTTATCTAGTGGTTGATGTAATAGATTTATAGAATATGTTTTTCGAACTTCAAATGATGTTCTTTTAAATGAATAATTGATCAACACACTTTTGGAACATACCAATGATTTGGTATTTATAATATAAAGAGTTTGAGGTCATATGGATTGTAAAATTTGTATAATCACGACCCACAGTTTCGCCAGATGACACCATCGTTCAAGTGGTCAGCAAGTCATGCTTCGATCGCTCAAGCATTCAGCACACGTCGAGCAAGAGCACTTCCAAGGTAGACAACGAGTGATCATGTGA
Organism: Fraxinus cuspidata; assembly: GCA_903798385.1. Classification (NCBI taxonomy): domain Eukaryota; kingdom Viridiplantae; phylum Streptophyta; class Magnoliopsida; order Lamiales; family Oleaceae; genus Fraxinus; species Fraxinus cuspidata. The sequence continues at coordinate 17,717 of CAIGRP010035996.1, forward strand.
CTAATTTTTTTTTTCTCTTTGTTCTATTTTTGACTTCTCTGACTCCTTCGAGATATATACTACCAACCTCCAATTTATTGATTTTAATTACAAATCAATAACTATAATTTTGAACACAAAACTAGCTAATGCAATTTGGACCTAACACAATTATTAGCCTAGTTGGGTTTTAGAGGTTGAAACAATCAAAATATAGGATAATTATTATTTGTTGAGATATTCTCTTGTAATTAGTTAGAGCTATCCAAATTAGAGAATGTGATGATTACTATATAAATTTATCCTTTAATTACATCTTGGACTGAGAGTTAAAGGAATAAGATTGGGAATGTGTATCTTATGAGTGGAAGAAGAAAATATTTGACCGTTTTGGGTCAAAAATGGAAGCAAATTGTGATTTTATAATGTTTTTTCTTAATTCGTCATTCACCCACATCAATTTTACATCAGATAAATAGAGGTTGAATTCTATATTGTGATTTTGAAGCTGTACATATATATAATACAATGATTCTAATCCTGAGAAAAGTTATCTAACTAAATTTGTTGCATACTTGCTTGTTGAGATATGATATAGTTTAGTTTGAGGACAAATAAATGTTCAAGTTTGGATCATTAAATATGAATATTTAGGGTTGTTTTTGATGAATTATAGCTTAATCCCTTATTTATATTGTTTATTAGGTGAAACTCAATGATTGAAAGTGAAATTAAAAGTAAGGAACGAAAAATTGACAAAAAATGATGATTTACAAAGTCCAAAAAATAAACTATAAATATTTAATAGTTGATTTGGAGTACATAATGATGATTGAAAATTAAATAGGATCAATTGGACAAGATAAGAAGTCAATGGAGTGAAATTGCACGAAAAATGACCTATCCAAACTCAGAAGGAAATTCCGGGACCAACTTGAAAATTACATAGGAGCAACTGGACAAGATGGCATAACCATGCATGGGCACAAAGTAAATTCCTTGTATAAGAAAGGCCCTATTTTTCAAAACCAGAGGCCAAACTTGTTCAACCATGTGGCTGAAACATGTACTTTCCTTATATGATTAAAACTCCTTTTGATAACCAATACAAACATTATTTTGACCTAATTTCAGGATACTATATACACATAACAAGGGCTAATATTTAAGGGATCTCTTTCTAGCCTCTTATATCATATCATATCATATTATAAAATTGTTAAAGAACAATGGGATACTTTTCCATCTTTTGGGATATAAGATCAAATTTAGTAGGGAATTGAAGGTAAATTACATTAGGAAGGTGAAAAATCAAGACTTGGAATTGAATATCAAGGAGAAAAAATTACTTCCACGTATTTTTGTATTGGATTGGGATGAAGATGAACTTTATTATTTCTTATTTAAAGATCAAGTAATTTTGTTTATTTGTGTTCTTGATTGATTTTGTATGCTTTGTTGTATTAGTTAATTACTTGCCCTTCAATTTGGTAATTAGTTACTTGTTATAGTTCTGGAAGGTTTATAAAAAGTTAGAACATTGCAAGACTAACATGCGGTAATAGATGTCCAATCACCTAGATTATCATGTAACTAAACGCATTACTTTCCATATGAATATAGAATATGAACATGACCAAGTTGTGCTTATTATAGGTTTAACTTACCTAGAGAGATATTTAAATAAAATTGGATGACCGATTGTATGAATACAAAAAATCACACTAAATTATATAGGTCGAGAATTGAAAATAGAATAGTAATAATAATAGGTGGATTCATAATTCCAACACATATATCTCATATTTGGTTTGAAATTATCATACTTAACTAGTATAGTAATCAAAACACTCTTTCATATTATTTTACATTTGAATTTGATAACAAACTACTACAATTCAATTTAAAGTTTATTCCCTATGGAAAATTATTTTTTCTCACTAAAACTATTACTTGTTAACGATTCCATATGGTTGTGGGTTTTATACGAACAGGTGTTTATGTAAGTCCTTTTTTCTTGCTAGTTGAAGTGTGTCATGTGGCTGAATTCTCATTCATTTCTAGCACCTATAAAGATGGGTAGGATTTTGTTCCTATTGACTTTTCGATTTAAGAATTAAAATAGTTAAGTAATAATTCTAGATAGAGTCTACTAAAAGAGAATAACTACAAAAAGCTCTCGAAAGTGTTCATTAAATTTTTCTCAAATGCTTTGGAACCTTTATATAGGCAATTCACTAGACATATGGCGAAATTTTCGTGCATGATAGAGGGACACTTGTCACGAGATCTAGAAGTCTTGGAGGGAAATGTGGAGAGACGTGATAGTTCATCGATAAGAAAATAGAGGAGGATCTCTTATTGTAAGATTGGTGGCCTTTGGATAGGAAACTGTGGTGAGGCTTGATGGATTTGTCAGTAAATGAGGGGAATAAGTAGGATTGTTTCTATTAAAATTTTTGGTTGGGCTTGGCAATAGTGAGCCCAACTTCCTTCTGCAATCGCTTTCGAGAATGTGATTAGCTTGTAGAGGTAACTAACATTCGTTTTCTTTATATGCCTTCAATAATCAGAGAATGGGGCAGGTTAAGTTCATTTGGCTAGTGAATGGTTGTGTAGGCTACCGTTGGCTAGAGGAGCAAACAAGCTCGATAGGCTTGCTAGTGATGCATGGGCTGCTTGCTAGCAAAAGGGAACGATCAAGCTCAATCAACTAGCAAGTTGCTGTGTCAATCTTGAGCACATTTTGATCTAAGGCTGGCGAATGGTCGCATGGACCATTCATTGGTGTAGGGGTCAAGTTTTTTTCATAGGGTTGACTATGTTTTTTATTGATTTGCATTATGAGCTTATGAGAGCTTAAGTCTTACCATTTTATTTTGTGATAAGAGCATTTTACACACTTATTTCAAGATACAAACACGGACAATTGTTAACAAATATGTTGAAATATAGTTTATTTTTATGTAAATGGTGTGTTGCATGAAATCATGATAAATATGGCAGAAAATATGAGAAACAAGTGAAAAAGGACTAAAATGAAAGAAAATCAAAGTTCAGGGACCAAGTTACAAATAGTCGGAAGATGACACGGAAGAGGAGTTGGTGATGTGAAGATGTCGAGGACCAACTAAATGTTTGAATGATATATTGGAAGAAGAAGATGGGGGAAAAGAGGTTGAGATTGGCGAAAAACGAAGTTCGAGGACCAAAATGCAAGAACTTGGAGTTTATCACTACTATGCGGTCGCATAGCACAAAAAGCTATACGGTCGCATAGGTCCATTCAGGAAAATTCAGAGTCCATTTCAACTCATCTATGCGATCGCATAGAGGTATATTATGCGGTCGCATAGTTGAGTTTTTGGACGCGAATTTTTGGTTTCCTTATTTGATTGAATGACTTATGGAAACAATATCATGGTCGCATATTTAAACCCTAGAGCCATCCAGAACACGAGGAAGGAGTTTCATAAGAGTTTTGAGAGACGAAAATAGGCAAAAACGAGAAGAGCAACATTACGAAACGAAGATTAAACTCAATAATCGAATTGGTGATGCCGTTCTTTATTTATTTTTTTGGCTTTCTTTGTTCCACCATGCTAGGCTAGGTAAATTTTGTACTAGGGTTAGATGAACTATGTAATATGATTTTGAAATTTTAGTTTGACATCTTTGACATTGAAACTAGTTTTTGGGATGTTTGAATGGTTTATATGAACTTCTTTTCTCCGTAATTATTGTATACATAATTGTGTGAGTGTGGTGGCTTATTTTGTGCATTCAAAATAAGGATTTTGGGATGTTTGAATGGTTTATATGAATTTCTTTTCTCCATAATTATTGTACACGTAATTGTGTGAGTATGGTGTCTTATTTCATGAATTTGAAAGAAGGGGAATATGTTCGACGTAATATAAATCATCTTAGGGTCCAATAGGGTATGAAATATACCGCTATACCCTATGTGAATCTGTAAGTGCTCACAAAACTTGTGCATTCTTGTATATTTGCATCCGTCATAGAAATATAGTTGGATCTCATATTATAATATGTTTGACTTTACTCGAGAGAAACTATTAAATAATTTAGGAGCATTGATTATTCAACATTTCAATCGTGGGTCAAAGTGTAGAACTAGGTTTAAAAAGATTATCACTTAGAGATTCGTGATCCTAGTACATTCATCATATATTTGAAAAAAAATTCAATTTGTATTTGACATAAATTTCATTCAGACGTGATAAAGCATTCATAATCGCATCTGCATAAGTAATTTAGTAATAAATTCATTAAAATCAAACACTTTCATTTTATTGTCTCGGTTAAGTTCAAGATAATTTGAAGTAAAACTAATCAATCCTTGTGAGACAATACTTTGACTCAAAAAGTCTACTTTATTATTTATTAACGAACCGTACACTTGCGGTGTATTTTATTCGAAATATATTTTTGTGAACATTTTGCATTATGGACTTAGGTGATCTAAAAGTTATCCCTTTCATCGATTATGCGAGTCTAAGTCTAATCCCTTTCATTGGCCATGGTCGCATAGGCGAGGCTAAATTTTATTCCCTTTCGGTTGAAGCAGTGTCAATCTTCTATAGATAACTTCTTTGTAGAACAACAATACTGAATACAGTTGTTGAAGTCTTGTGGTTAGCAAGTTGACTGAGGCTCTGAAATTTTCCTATTACTTTTATTATTTATAAATATCATTGAAATTTTGAAATGGAGGAAACCAAAGTATAGAAGACAAGGTTCTAAAATAAATACCTATATTGACTTTTCTCGATAGCAGTGCTCCAAATTTCCAACATTCTTTGACCTATCAAAGGACTTTTCGATAAAGTCCTTCAAGTTGTAGGTCTCTTTCCCAACTGCTTTGTTTACCTTAGATGGTGTTTAACAGTTTGGTTAAGCTTGGCTGGGTGATCGACGACCGTTGCCTTTTTCAAAATTAAATATCCTAAATGAAGACTTCAAGGCACAACCCTTCAGTCCAATTACATTGCAACTCTTCGTTTGTCAGCCAGATTTATGGTTATTGTTTTTTCTATTCGAATACTACAACCAACCTGAGCTATGCCACTAAATCTGTCGTACAACTCCTAGTTTTTAGGAACGCTATTCAATTCAGTTAGGCCACTTGGCAAATTAATTCTAGAAGCATCTTGTTTATATAAGTAAATATAGAAAAACACAGTTAGCAAAGTTACTAGATATTCATAAGGATACCGTATTTACTTAAGTTATCAAATTTACATCAAATATTCAATTTGGTATCAGAGCCTCGAAATGGCTAACACCGGAACATGAAACCAATCCAGTCCAACTAAGTTAAGCTCACTGCCAGTAACTTAAGCTACTGTAAATCAAATTTCATCAATTGGAATGAATCTAAATCAAACTCCATCTGTGAAATTTGATCGAAACAATTTCCTGCTATGGAAGAATATGGTGATGCCTATAATCAAATGGCATAACTAGATGGATTCTTGCTAGGGACAAGGGACTGTCCACTAGAGTCCTGGCAACACAAACCACTGTTGGCCAAAGAGAAGCTATAGAGATGACTCAAAATCCAGAATATAATAGGTGGATCTCAGCTGACCATCTGCTAATGGGGTGGTTATACTCATCCATGAAACCGAAAATAGCTATGAGAGTCATGGGATGCAACAACTCGAGCAAGCTATGGAACATAATAGAAGAAAGTTATAGCGTGTTGAACAATTCTAGAGTAGTGTTCCTCATTGGAGAACTGCAAAGAATAAGAAAGGGTTCCATGTTTATGGATCAGTACCTCACAACTGTAAAACAATTAGCTAACAACTTGGAGATAGTTGGAAAGGCCATTAGCCATAGTAACCTTGTGACTCAAATTTTGTTAGGATTAGACTAAGAGTATACACCTATTGTTGTACAGGTGAATAGCAGAGATGTTATATCCTGGCATGAGTTGTCGTCTATGCTATTGACATTCGAGAGCAGGCTTGAGTATCTAAACCAAGTGAAAAACAATTTTGCATCAATGAATGTTGAGAAGCCTAGTGTGTAACTGGCCCAGAGAGTTGGTTCAGAGAATGGCAGAAGTTTCAGAAGCGTCAAAAATAGCAAGTCATAGAATTTTAGAGGAAGAACAAGAGGTAGATGCAGGATTAGAAGGCAAAATGAAAGCAAAGGCCCCTGTCAAATCTGTGGCTTGAATAACCACTCTACCAGTTGGTGTTACAATAGGTATGATGACAGATATATGGTCAGTAAACAAGCAGTCAAAGCAATTAGAACAATGGTCTAGCACCCTCAGCATATGTGGCTTCACCAAACCCAGCTTGGTTTGTTGATTCAGGTGCCAGCAACCATGTGACTTCTGATAAAGGTAAGTTGCATAATATCAAAATGTATCAAGGTAAGGGAAATAGGAACATTCCAACTAAAACATCACTGCAAATTGCACATATTGGAAATAGGAACCTTCCAACTGAAGATAAACATCTCACACTGAACAAGCTATTATATGTACCCTCAATTAGAAAGAATCTAATTAGTGTTTCACAGCTTACAAATGATAATAATGTTTTCATAGAATTCTTTCCTAAATGTCATGTTGTGAATGACTTGCAAATGAGGAGGATACTACTGAAATGAATGCTTAAAGATGGGTTGTATCAGTTGAGGCTACCAACTGCTAAATCAGAACCAAGTGCTATATAGTCAAACCACCAAAATAATCCCAACTCCTTCATTGTAAGTTCCAATTGTGATGAGTCAATTAGCAGTACTAGAATGTCTCAGTCAGAACTTGATGTGTGGCATAGAAAACTAGGCCATCCTTCCAACCTTGTGTTAATAGTTCAAGGTTTCAGGACATTATTAGTTACTAGTGTCAATGGAATTCCAAACTTCTGTGAATCATGTAAGCTTGGCAAATCTCATGCATTGCCATTTAATATATCCTCTTCACATGCTTCAAAACCTCTAGACCTCGTGTATACTGATGTCAGGCCACCAGTACCACTTAATTCTACTTCAGGGTTTAAATACTATTTGTTGATGACCACAACAGATTTTCTTGGATATACCCTATGAAGCACAAATCTAAGGCATTTAACACCTTCATTCAGTTCAAAAAGCTCTTAGAAAACAATTTAGAAACAAAGATTAAGGCACTTCAGTCAGATTGGGGGGATGAGTTTAGGAACTTTAACAAAGTTGCTTTAGGATTTGGCATTGAACTTAGACACTCATGCCCTTATACCTCTGTGCAAAATGGGAGAGCTAAAAGGAAACATAGACATGTTATTGAAACAGGTTTAACTCTCCTTGCTCAAGCTAAAATGCCCTTATTTTATTGGTGGGAATCCTTTAGGGTAGCAACCTATTTGATAAACAGGCTACCCACACATGTACTCCAACATAAGTCATCCTTTAAGTCTTATTTGGAAGAGATTTTGATTACAAAACATTGAGAATATTTGGCTGTGCTTGCTAGCCTTGTTTGAGACCATATCAAAGACATAAGTTTGACTTTCACTCCCAAAAATGCATTTTTCTTGGCTATGGGGATTCAACCAAATGTTATAAGTGTTCAAACTCTAATGGTAGAATTTATATGTCTAGACATGTGGTGTTCAATGAAATAGAGTTTCCTTCAAAACATGTTTCCTAAATAAAAGAGTCAAACTACAAACCTCAAAGCCTCACTTTAGTCTTCTTCCCTTCAACCAGTTCAGTCATAAAAACCCTCAAAGTATCACTGATACACCACATCCTGATACATCACTTGCTGTAGGTACCTCTGATGAAGAAGTAGAAGTAGAAGGTGAAAGTTTAATAAATGTAGAAAATAATGATTTTGAGGTGAATCAGAAAGAATAGCCTGGTTGTGATGAGGTAACAAATCAAACAGAAGGATGTGATACAGAAGCTGAGGTAAACATCCAAGTTGAAGATGAAACTCAGAACACAAGACACCAAATGATCACCAGAAGCAAAGCTAGAATCTTTAAACCAAAAGTGTACATGAATCAAGTACTGGAAGGATTTGAAGAAACTGAGCCTGTGACTGTGGCTGAAGTATTGTAGAGTGACAGTTGGAAAAGAGCTATACAAGATGAGTATAATGTATTGATGAAGAATAAAACACGGGCCTTGATGCCACCTGAAGCAAGAATGAAAATAATTGGGTGTTTAGGCTTAAGTTTGATTCTGATGGCAGAGTGCAAAGGCACAAGGCAAGATTGGTTGCCAAGAGTTTTCTTCAGACACCTGGAGTAGACTTTGGAGAGACCTTTAGTCTTGTGGTTAAGGCATCAACACTAAAAATTATACCAACACTAGCTGTGGCTAAGGATTGGAAAATTAGGCAAATAGATGTGAACAATGCCTTCTTAAATGGCAAGCTGAATGAAGTGGTTTACATGAATTAGCTACAAGGATTCATATATGCAGAAAAGCCTAATTTTGTGTGCAAATTGGATAAAGCTTTGTATGGGCTAAGACAGGAACCAAGAGCCTGGCATGAGAAGCTAAGGAACACTCTGCTGGAATGGAATTTTAAGTAATCGAAGGCAGATAACTCCTTGTTCTTCTTCGAGAATGGAAGAGAGGTATTATTTGCACTAGTCTATGTAGATGACATAGTAATAACTGGTAACAATAACCAAAGGTTGTAGAAGTTCATTGATGATCTGAATACCTTTTTTGCCCTCAAAGATATGGGGAACCTTAGTCAGTTTTTGGGAATATAAGTTCATAGAGAAAAAAATGGCTTGTACCTAAATCAAACCAGATAAGCGTTGGACCTACTCAAGAGGTTTGGCTATAAACACTTAAAGCCAAGTTTAACACCAATGGTAGTTGGCAAACTGATCTCTAAATCTGAGGGGCAAGCTATGAAAGACACCATCTTGTATAGAAGTGCAATTGGTGGTCTTCAATACCTTACCCATATAAGGCCAGACATTACGTATTCTGTTAATAAATTAAGTCAGTTCGTTCAAGTTCCAACTGATGTTCACTGGAAAATGCTCAAGAGGGTATTCAGGTATTTAAAGGGTACCCTGAACCATGGGATTTCCATAACTAAAAGTGATAATCTCAACATAACAGCCTTTGCAGACTCTAATTGGGCATCATGCCCTGATGATAGGAGTTCAACTGCAGTATATTGTGTTTATCTTGGAGAGAACTTAGTTTTCTGGTTTTCCAAGAAGCTGCACGTTGTGGCCAGATCAAGAAGAGAAGCTGAATACATGGCCTTAGCTCACAGTGCATCAAAAATTGCTTGGATTCAATCTTTGATGAATGAGTTGAGAATATCACAACATTGTGTTCCAATAATTTGGTGTGACAATCTTGGTGCAAGTGCCTTAGCATCTAATCCGATTTACCATGCACACACCAAGCACATTGAGCTTGATGTGCACTTCGTCAGGGATAAGGTCCTGAAAAGAGAACTTGAAGTTCACTATGTACCATCCTCGGACCAAACAAAATATTTGTTAACGAAGTCTCTCACTCACTTAAGATTCCTCTTCCTGAGGGACAAGCTTGGAGTGGAGAAAACATACTCTACCTTGAAGAGGGGTGTTGGAATACTACAACCAACCTCAATCGTGCAATAGAATCTTTCTGCAACTCCTAGTTTTCAGGACTGTTGTTCAATTCAGTTAGGCCACTTAGCAAATTAATTCTAGAAGTATCTTGTATATATTTTGCTTACATTGCCTTGATGTATATAAGAGCTACACTATAGTTGAATGTATAATATAAGAAATATAAAAGAACACAAGTAGCAAAGTTACCGTATATTCATAAGGATACCGTATTTACTTATGTTACCGAATTTACATCAACTCTTCAATTTTTCCCTCACCCATTTAAGTATATCAGGCTTTATCTAGCGTCAAAATATAGTTTCCTAACTTGCAAGCAAAGTGTGGGATTCAACATATCTATTGGGTTGACTACTTCACGCACAAACGAGAAATCAAGAGGTGTCTTCCTAGTCAACGTTCTTGGTATACGACGATAGGTTTACAAAATGTTGGAAAGCTCATCTACCCAGGCATTATCTTTTTTCCCTAGTTAGGTTTTAAAGTCCCACAATATAGCCATGTTGACAACTTCAGCCTACCTATTGATTCGCGAATGTGCTACTGATGTTAATCGCTGCTCTATGTGGTAACTGTCTAATTGTTTTTAGACTACCTGCCATTATCTGTAACTATTACTCTTGGAATTCTAAATGGCAGGTGATATTTTTCCCTACAATACCTTGTTTATCCGCCGTGGTGATTGTCCTTATAGATCCTATTTTAAAACTAGTTGTCATCAATTGACAGTTTGATACAACTTGTAGTGACTTCAAAACTTTCTCAATTTTTTTTATTTTGTTTTTGTTTAAGCATGGTAATTTCCGAATTAAATTTAGTCATCGCAATTACTGTTTAACAACAAATAGAGCATATTGATATTCAATAGACCTTACGATTACTTATTAATAATTTTATTCAACATGAAACAGTGAGAATATAATGGCTTTGTTAAATATATTTACTTATGATGAATTATGTGTGACACTTTTGTTGTTACTAAGTTGTATTT